>JAVCKZ010048760.1:0-34111 GCA_034780755.1 Lepetodrilus elevatus
TAGAACAATGATACCCCACTCAGACACAGTATACTGACTCCGAGCTGGCCAGTCCTTGCTTTACCCCTTTAATGCTGCGCGCCAAGCAGGGAAACAACAAGTACCACCTTTTAGCGTCTTTTGGTATGACCTGGTAGTTCTGATTCCTCTAGAACAGTCGGCATAATGTCTGGCTTGAAATTGAAAATTACTGAAAATGTCCAAAGTTTTAAGATTTGAGATCAGTCCTTTGATATTTACTCAATGAAAAGTATAAGATTTATTAGCTGGACGAGACAGTGTGGGATAAGCTTATATGGTTGTAGTGATGTATTGGTTGTAGTGTTGGTTGTAGTGATGTATGCCACTGTTGTCTCACATGTATCCCAACTGCTTCAACTTTGTAAATTTAATTTTTCATATTTTGTATTATTACCGTAGATCATATAAAATTCAGCATGGTTGTAACTTATGCTATATTGAGGACTGACATCGATAATTGGCCAAATTGAGTTTTTCTATACATTAATTTATTTTTACCTTGTTCATCCATTAACTTAGTTTTATTCAATGAATCATTATGTCAAATATATTGAAATTAGGATTGAAAATTGAGACAAATTGGTTAATTTTTCTACAAAATAATTAAAAGTTCGAACTTGACCTGCTGAATAGTTGGATTTTATGAATTAGTATGAAGCTTATCATATTTGTTAGATTTATAAGAGAGGTAGCATTGACGATATGCCATATGAGCATTATGAATTTGTCCATGTTCGTAGCTAATATTATGATAGATTATATTTACAAGACTGTATAATGATGTTTGTGTTCCCACCAGAATAAGAACACACTTAACCCAATTGAGATCAGATTGAAACAGTTCTATAATGATGAAATATTGCATATTAAAGTACCATGAATACAACTTCTTTAAATGAAAGTCCCAAATTACACAGCATCTCTCTTCTATTGTTCTAGCAGTCATTAGGGTCGATGCCTCGTTTGTAGCTTAATTGGAATGATGAGGAGATATGCTCCTTCTTTGAACCTGGAATGATTTGTGGGCAGTAGCCGTCCATTGAAGTAGGATGGATGGCAGAGTAGAACTGACCAAAATGAGCAGGTGATTTATGGTGGACAAGATAGGATTGAAGGGCAATAGCTTGATATATGAGATTCCTCAGGGTTCCCTCATCATCATTCAGGATGCAGGTCTTCACAGGTACTTCTGTGAACCTTCATGGTACTGTGTCTGACTATCTACTAGAATGAATAAAGTATTTATATAATTCCAAGTTTATGTTAATTTCAATAACATTTTATCTTAAATAACAATCTATGTTAGCCTATCAATGCATGTTTGAATACAGAATAAAGAAAAAAATGTACATGGTATGCATAATATTCAGAAATTATTGTTGACTTTTTTAAAATGTTAGTCAGTCAAAATATGAATTATTGTACAATAATGTATGAATATAGATGTTGTTCCTATAGTTGAATATTGATAGAAGAACAGTTAAAGAAGTGGTCAAATTATGTGCATTATCATAACTATATATTACTGAAATGGTAACAAATCTGATTCATTAAGACAGTCTATCTCTCCAATTTATTGACAATCAGCAACTTGGGTGAGACGTCAGCAACTGATATGAAATCTTAGTACTAATAGGTTAGACACTGACCAATCATTATACAGCATTTCTGTCTACATAACGAGATATAATTAATAGTGATGGCGACTATAATCCTCTCATTATGAGACTAGCGCTGTCTTTACCACTGTACATCTGTCTCTACTATAGTATTAGCCATTTCTTTCTTAGTCATAGTCATGAATTGTACTATTCTGTCAAACCAAAGAAATATTGATTAATGATAGCATCACCATTAAAACTAGATAGTGAAGGATTCAATTCAAGGAT
The DNA here is from genome assembly GCA_034780755.1 of Lepetodrilus elevatus. Classification (NCBI taxonomy): domain Eukaryota; kingdom Metazoa; phylum Mollusca; class Gastropoda; order Lepetellida; family Lepetodrilidae; genus Lepetodrilus; species Lepetodrilus elevatus. The sequence goes on from JAVCKZ010048760.1 coordinate 1,911, forward strand.
AAGGTCATACAAGGTCATGGATTTTAATTGTGTTCTCAAACTGTCTAATAATATTGTAGTATGTGTATTATATTTTTTATCAACATTTTCAGTGTATGGAATGAGAATCTATATGCTCAACTATCTGGCACAAATCTGTGCGTTAAAATGAAAGCCTAGAGAACTCGCTGTAATTGTGTAAGAGCAAAATGTTGTCACAGACAATTAGATTATGTTGTCTTCAAGATGGCTTCCATTATATGAACTATTTACACATACTGCCAGCGTATCACTGAGCTGTAAACTCGTGCAGAACAACCTGAAAGAATAGCTTGAACATTTGAAGTATTTTCTTGGTGTATGGAAAAGGTGAAACATTATCACAACTGTGTCACTTTGGTAATATTGGCCAGCTTTACTGGCAGGCTATGAATGTGAAGTCAAATGTGTGTCAGAGGGAGATAGCCTAAGTCTCCAAATGAACAAAAAGGTTGGTAGGATTTTACTCAAAGAAAAAGGTAATAATGACAAAAGCAAAAGACTTTCCGCAATTTTACATCTTCAGAAATGACCATGCTTCTCATACACCTATAATCTTAAAATTGGAGAAAATACAACTGTGAATATGAAAGCGTTACCATGGTATTAGGGCCAGATTTTCCGGTGCCATAGTTGGACTCTTTCATCTGCTTATTAGCAGCCTTCTCGTACTGCTGGCGGCGACCCTGTAGGCCAATATTACTAAGGGAAGAGGTTCCTTTGAAGGATTATGGCTACTTTTTGCTGCTAGCACACAACATCTTCAAGAAGATTATTTGTATCTTGTATTAATTACTTTGACATTTGCAATCTTTGTTTCTCTCTGCGTATAACACAGCCACTGACCGGAGCCACGCGGGCACATAATAGTCAACACGAGCTGCAGAAACTCCTGTGTCGTATATAGCGAATATTAATGCATTTTTTCTGTGCAAATGGTGTATTGATCACATCAATTTGAGATTGTGTTCTTATTTCTGTGCGAGACCTTGTTGTTGACAGTATGTTCTGTAGACATTTCAGAGTAGGTGCACATTGCCATTACACACATAGTTATCTTACTAGTTCTGTAACTCGGAGTGCAGAACAAACAGAACAATGCTATTTAAGCAATTTTAAAGAATTTAATTTCCAATTTTAAAAAGCAGTTTAATTTCCGTAACTAGGACAATATTATTATTGATTTAAAAGAGAACATCATTACGAAAATGCACTTTCATCTATTATCGGCATACGAAAGATGAGGGAGTTGGCAGTGACGGAAGAAGCTACACATTGTCATGACGGTTTACTGTGTTGTGGCTGTTGTGAGACCGGCTGTACACTACGTATAGGCTGGGATGTTGGACATACTAAACCCTCGCGCTTCGGCTGTCACTCACGTCCATTGAACATCCTGCCGTCTTTGACTTGTCATGAGGTGCTTTCCCGCTAATGATAATCACTTTGTGACAAGTCATGGACGTGGTCAATCCACCAGTAGGGGTCGCCGGTGGTCGCCACGCCACGCTCCCAGGGCAGCCATCTTGAACTGAGTATGTCTACATATCTGGATATGTTATCACTTTGGAGTTTTCATATTATATTGATATATACCATTTTTATGACACTATTTGAAGAACCACAAGAACTATATATTTCATGTGAATATAGGTCATAGGATCAATACACCAGAATAACACTAACATGTTCACACTTCTTTAACATTAATAAGGTGGTAAAGCAATACATGTTTCATGTTGCTATTAAATAATATATTGAAAATAATCTATACATTAACAATAAATGTAAGTTCTAACATTACTAATCATGGCATGTAGCTGCCTATACACAGATACGCAGACGTTTCCACATCAATTTCCTAGTGAACTTTATTTTTTAAACAAAACTAAACATAGTATAGTTACAATACTGATGCTTCCACATTAAAATACCCCTAGCTACGTGCCTGTTAATAATACTATATTATTAAAGATTAAATGTAGCTTATCAAATTCCTTCTAAGAATTCTATGCAATCCTGGAGAAATGCAAGAAGTGACAAACTTATTTCTCATGAAACATTGGTATTACCGTGTACCAGAGTTTGTAAATTACATCCTTTAATACAACAGAAAATACTCCGACAGCTGATGTATTGGATAGGAAATGAATGTGTGGAGTATATCTTCTGAATTCCGACAGCAGTGGCAACGTAATGTGTACCTCACAGTCAATACATGCACTGAAGCACTAAGATAAATCAAAACCAATATTCACAGCCAATCCTTCATGTACTAGGTTTTATAATTTAATAACCTTTGTGTATACCGTAATGTTTCTGTGTGTAACTATTGATAATCTATCAGTATCTTGTAAAATATTGAGGCAGTTTTATATTAATGAGTGTATTCTGTATATCATCCTATTCCATGCAAGATCTCATAAAGTTGGAATGGAGCATATTAATAATTCAAAGCTGCATTAAAAATATGATCAAGATACAAATCACAAGATACATCCTAAATAGTTAACTGATGGGAAGGCAGGAGATTAGTATATGACATGTTAGTAACCAGATAACTTCTGATGTGGCCACGCTTATGAGTTATCTGTTAGGTAAAGCTTGATTGGGTGATATAAGCTGTTGTATAACGGCCGAGCGATATCTGGCAGTAATGACCGTGTGGCATGTGAAACCTTCAGTTAATAACAAAAGATGAACGCGGCAGGAAATGAGCTCAGAATATGACAAAGACTGTGTGATTTGCAGAATCTAATACCTGCGTCTTCATTAAGGAAATGAATTGTTCATATACATTCTGGTGTTCTTGTACATCCAATAAACACTAGAATTACAAAAACACTGTATGTAAGCCTTTGAACCCAAGAGAACGATTACATAGCCTTTGTTAAATAGGAAACCTGGTTGTACATTGTGCTATCTTTAAAACCAAGCAAAGTTAATTTGCTATACATTCTGACTATGGTACATGAATTTTGTTTGTTTCATTTGATTAAAGGATTAAATGATTAAAGGAACCCCATAGGTGTGATTAAAGAATCCATGTGTCCTTGTATTTATCACAGACTCATATTACTCATGTTACTAATGACAAGATTTTGATGAATGTCAAAAAAAATAGATCTAAGGTAAACTTTGAAAATACAAGGAAAAAGTAATTCTGTTCAAGATTGGAAAGTTTCAGATGTTATACAAAGGATATATGTGGTTTTTCTGTGTTTTCAGAATCCATGATGGCAAGGTGATCTTTGAGGTGAAGTCCAACCCGTTCCTGAATGCCACGGAAGTCGCCAACAAAGCCAGTAAGTCCACTTCCTGTTCGCGCTTTTACTCGTACAGCTGTATTGATAAACACATTTGTCGGATATTTTTTAAAGTGTGCATACATAAATATGACATTCACATAATAGTATACATATAAACTACATGAGCTTTATTATCCGGACAAACAATACCAATGCTTCAAAGAAATCTAATCAGTACTTTGTTGTTTCTTTGTAACCAAATTAGCACTTCATTGTTCGTAAATTTTCTCTCCAAATGACTTTTTGTAAACAAACCAGTATAATCTCAGAATCAAATTAATTTAGTTTTTAGTGCATCTTCTTTGCCTGTGCTCTCTGATAGAGGTGATGTGAGGGGGTGGGGAGCTGGGTTGGGGGGGGAGTACCATACACTATCTGTCAACGGTCGCTATCATAGCCTTCCGCCAGAATTTACCTGTTCTGTCTCAAATAACAACTCTAATCCAGGAGGATGGGTTTTGTGCAAACCCTGGCAGTGTTGTGAGTGAGCTATTACCATGGCGATGGAAGAATTGTGGTTGAGGAATGGTAATACAGGGAGAGTGTGGGAGTTGCTTCCAGAGAAATGTCATCGCATATCGCAAAATGCAAACCATGTAATATTTATTATTTGTTTGCAGACAATTTGATGAAGTTTTTGTAATGAAAATATCTATTAACCTCCTCATATATGCACAATGGAACAGTTTAGCAGGGATACGGTTAAGAATGATGATTTATTAATATAGAAGTTTTGTATGCTTATACTTGTGTATATTATCTAAAGAAACTCACTGTGTAGATAAATCAAATGTATAGTACATGTATGTATATTATACTTGAACATTTTCTTCTTTAAAAAAAAAATTATAAATAAAGGTTGAATTTTACTATGAGAAGCACACTTTCTTTTACCATCTTTAAAAAAAAATCCAAATATATTTTCATTAAGAAAGAAAATTACACAATAAGCTGAAATACATTCGTACACGACTTAAAAAAACAAACAAAATGTTTTTAGGTATTAAATTCCCTTGAGGCAAAGTTTTACATTTTAGTGGAATGATTTTCATCATCTAAATATGGATCCTATACTAAAAACTACATAACAAAGTTACTTTATTTGTATATTTTTTACCCCGTGTAATGTTATGGAAATTGGAATTTAATAATTTCCTTTGAGGATGTGTTTAATATGTTGTGGTTCTGGCTAAATGAGGTGTTGACTATACATTGGAGAACGGCTCACGGTTAGCCCGCGGACCCTCCATCCTGGCCACTAATGAAGTGCAACCCGCTCTAGGGAGTCTTCATATGATTTCTTCTTATAATGAAAATGTGATATATTGTCAACAAAAAAATGATATATTAATGGTGGTGAGGAGAGCGGAGTTACAAGTGTGCAGGCTGTCGGTGGCGGCGGCCATTGTGCGACAGGAAGTAGAACTCTGACAGTTCCTGGACATCCTCTGCTTCTTTGATGCACCTCCAGCAATTGTTACGTGTTAATTGAGTTGCGCTTCCCTCCGTTCTCATGTCTTCGTGTTACCGTGGCGGAGGTTCTGGCCGTTACTAACGACGACACAGGCTCGGAGCGGTCCCCCTGCCTCGCTGAGCGCGTTATGGGTTCCATGGTTTCATTATCACCCACGGTTTTTGTTCTCTACTAAACATAACCAGAATAGCAGGCATGAATATTGTCGAGAAACCCGACAGGTCTTGGCTAAAACAGCTGGATTAAATGTTTCCTTAACATTAATTTTTTTTCAAAGATGATAAATACTACCATTCTTGCATGTTTTGTAAATGTTTTACATTATGTTGAGCATCTACATAAAAGTTTTCCATTATTATTCATGGCTAGCCATAGCTTGTCAAATGTTTTAAGTAAAGGGTGCATACAAGAACCACACCAATACAGATAAAATCAATTATTAATATTCTTATTAATGATTCACACAATTATCATTGTGTACTTAATGTTATAAATTGTATTTATAAAATTTAGTGATTATATTATTTTGGTTTTATGTATTGATTTTTATCTGAGGCATCTGTAACCTATTCCACTTGAAGATTGTACCTCTGTATGCGAAGAGTTCTGGAGGGGAATTGAGTATTTCTTCCATCAGGGCAAAGACGGTCATTCACCTTTCTACGAGATAGCGGATTGGACACGATAAAATTACACATTAGATATGCTACCAGTGCTAGTTTAACAGCTAAATTAATTTCCACCTGAATAATACAATTCTGTAACTGATATTGAAAATCCCATTGCCTGTTATTTGATATATGTATGAGTTACAAGCACTATTCTAGTGGATATATGTATGAATTATGAACACTATTTTAGTATCAGTTATGAGCACTATTCTAGTGGATATATGTATGAATTATGAACACTATTCTAGTATGAGTTATGAGCACTATTCTAGTGGATATATGTATGAATTATGAACACTATTCTAGTATGAGTTACAAGCACTATTCTAGTGGATATAGGTATGAATTATAAGCACTTTTCTAGTATGAGTTACAATCACTATTCTAGTGGATATAAGTAATAAGCACTATTCTAGTGGATATAAGTAATAAGCACTATTCTAGGAAAGTAATTATATATAGTTTTCCATGCCAAGTCAAAAACAAGAGTTCAGATAATGTGAATTTATCTAAAAGTTTTCTATATATACAAAAAGAAAGTTGAAGATTTTTTCTAATTCAAATCACCTTTTTAATATTGTGGGAGATTTTCTTGTGGTAAAAAACGCACCTGCAAATCCCTAGAGCTGGTGCAGCAAAATGGAGATTAGAAGCTGTTGTTAGGCTGAGATTACTCCACAGTTGAGGCCTGCAGAATCAATATCTACTAATATCTAATCACATGTATTCAGATGCTGGCTACTGTAAAAGATATTTTTTGAAAGGAGAATAGCCATTAGAAGCACTATCTGAGAGCTTCTATTTAGGCCTTAGTAAACTTGAGTCAATATCAGTCCTAATACATTGATCATCCTCACAAAACCAGGCTTTTATAAAGAATCAGATCCAATTTGCTCTTTCGCGCAATATTGATAATAATTCATCCTTGTGTGGACTCTACCGTACATCCATTTACAAACTTGTAATCAACTGGCAACTATAACTACCAATTTGTGCCCGTGCATGCTGGCAAGGTATATATGCAATTGTGTGCTCATTTACTGAAGACCTGACAGGACTTTGGGCCCAGAGTGGTGTGAGGAGCTGAGTGGTGTTAGGAGCCGTCCACTTTCACTTCCTGTCTCCAGCATCTGCTGATGGACCCGCACAGGAAATATTGATGGCGAGGTCGTGGTGGCGGCCAGTGGTCACATGACCATCCATGGCGAGAAATAACTGGCTATGTCGTGATTTGTACCGCAGACATGTCTGATAGTTAATGCTTCTGGTTGCATGGTGCGAATACCATTAGCCGTGGACGGGGCTGGAACTGACAACGGCCCTATTTGGCTTGCAATATGCTGCTAACAGCGGCTTACAAATGCAATATGCTAGTGATGGTAGCTTGCAATATGCTGCTAAAATTAGGTTAAATTACATGTGTTGCTAACAGCAGCTTACACTAGAGAAGAAGAATATTCTGCTAACAGTGGGTTGTAGTCATGGTCCTACTAGGAACTTACAATATGTTGCTTATTATTATATTTAAACTTATTTTATTTGAATGAGGAAAATCTAAATTTTTTGCAACTGTTATAATATATTCTTACTTTAGAATTGTCATTTAGTCAACTTGTTTGTGCATCTTTGATTGTGGAATAGTTTTCATTAAAACTTCATGCAAGTAACTTTCACACAAGCCACAAGAAAGGATTATAACGATATACGTAAATAATTGTTCAAATCCATATTCCGATAATATATTTGGATTATATTCTAGAAGACATTAGTACTGTGTGTGATAGCATTAGTTACTGCATTCTTATATTGTCCAATTTCACAAAAGACCATTGTCAAAAACATCCGTATTGGCTACAACCAGTTAGATTTCATCAATATTCTATGCGGGTGACAAAAGGAATATATGCAAGGTTGATAAAGACAATCTGTCTTTGCATATTAGTACGTCCATTGATTTTGCTTCTCGTCTTCTCTGGTCAGCGCACTCTATAGTGGTCAGGCGGTAATTACTGCCGCCGCGTACGTCCACTACTGGCTAGTAGCCACAGGGATTGGACGATGGCGCTGGCTGTAACCATAGCGATTCTAATTTGGCTAATACAGGATTGACTTAAACCGTATTGCTCAGAAAGAAACGTGCGATTCCAAACTAAGTTTATTAATTCCTTTGTTAGTTCATATTTATTTTTGCCAGTTTCTGTGTTTGCTGTTATTATTTTTCTGGTCTGGGCACTAGGTCAGAATTTCAACTATGCATAATGTCACATCTCATTGGTGTGAGTTGGGATGGGTTTTTCAATACCAGATAATAATACTCAAAATAATTTGAATAGAAAGGGTGGGCATGGTGATCAAGATCAGCCCATCCTGTGTGAAATAATCTAACTCATTATTGAACAGAAATACATATCGAAGCTAACGCAGTATTGTAGTTTTGTGTTGTATGTAATATCCATTATGCTAGTATACATACATTGCCTATTTCTTTTACATGACTTGCATTAAGAGTGTGTTATTTTATAACATGGTATTTTACGGAAGTAAATGTTTTAACCTAATGCTTAGCAACCAGATTAAAGCAATGCGTGAGTTTTCTAATGAGGATATTTTAATTTAGCTTGGTTTAGAAAACTGATTAATGGTATTGTGTTGAGTTACAGAGAGTGGGAAAAGTTCTAATTGTATACATTTCATCTAAGATTAATAGTTACTTTCTTCAGGGTTGCCAAACATTTAACCAAACCTGGGACATTTTTCTAGATTGTGATGGATTTGAACTAAGTTTTAATTTGGATGCATAACTAAATGGCTGATAGTTATATTTAAACATTTAATATACAAACCTTCCAAAACATTATAATATTTGAGAAAATCTCCTTTTCACTAGTATTTTGCTAACTATTGATTCTATCCTCATGTACATGACATGAGGAATAATTAGATTTATTTTTAATAGAATTTCCATAATGCTATTAACATTTTAAAATTTGTTGTGCAAGTTATGAATATGAAATAATAAAGTTATGATGAATATTAGTCTTACCATTTCTGGAAGAGAATGATAATATTCAAAATAGCAGATTTGTTGCAGATGATTGATCACATATATGTGGAAATGCCGCCCTAGAACACTCTGATTTTACATTGTCTCCATAAATGCACCAGTCAGATTAACTATGGATATTCTAATGGATTTATGTTTCTGAATAACTTGTATGTGCAGACACGAGGAAATGTTCACAGTTAGGATAAATCATGGCATATCTCCTGGGGAACCTTTGATTTGGATGTTCATAAATATTCAAACAAAGGTTGCCGGTTTGAATCCCACCACTGTCGTCTCCAATGTTCTCAGTCATCTGGTGTCCAGTGCCAGAGAGCAACACAGAGATCTGGTTCTGCACAAGCTTCTGTTACCTTGCTATGCTGCCAGTGTGGACAGCCAAGCATAGCTTCTGTTACCCTGCTGCCAGTGTGGACAGCCAAGCCATATTGAACTGATCGTGATTCCTCCAACTAAGCAGGTAGCAGGTTTAACTAAGACCCACACATGATGCAAGTTTGCACATGGGAGCGATGAATGAAATTCTTGAGTTCTAATGGGCTTGAAATGTTTGCAGTGCATCATGGAATTATTTGTGGCAACTTTGTTATGAAGAGTTCTCACGTTACTTTCAATGATGCCGGTGTCGTCACGTTACTTTCGATGATGCCGGTGTCGTCTCTCACAGATGCTGTAACTGCTGATGCAGCAAGTAGTCTCCAGTGCGGCAGAATGCGAACAGATCACCCTGCCACGAATAAGATCAATGTCGTGAGAATTTAGACCCAGGTATTGAGTGGCTCAACATAGTCTTAAAATGCATTAGGAGAGTTTTATGTGACTGGGTTTGCTCCTTGGGATCAAAGGATTATTGATATTTTTTTTCGCTCGCCATCTGAGCATTTAAAAAACGGCGACATTGGCCCAGTGCTGACTCATAGGTACAGACACTACTGACGGATTGCTTTCCTCCGTGGGCACCCCGTGCACATCGCAGTATATATGTCTCGTGGTATACATGTCTCACAGCCTCGCAGTATATCTGTCTCTCAACCTCACAGTATACGTGTCTCACGGCCTCAGAGTATACATGTCTCATGGCCTCGCAGTATACGTGTCTCACGGCCTCACAATATACGTGTCTCGTGGCCTCACAGTATACGTGTCTCACGGCCTCGCAGTATACGTGTCTCACAGTCTTAGTATCAGGACAGCTTCAACTAAACATACACCTAAGTGGTGATAACGTGGGGAGACACCCCTGCTATGATCAAAACATATGCAACGTCAGATCATCAGACTTGTCACTTTGTAAAGGAGAAGCATCATCTTTTTATGTGCTGTTTTATATGTTAAAATAGTATTTTAAATATGACACTGTATCTGAAATAAGGCTGGAATAGAGCTGCCTGTAATCTCTGCTACTACTGACTGGTTCCTACAAAGAGTTGGTAACTATTTGGTTCCTAGCCAACTCTGTAACCATAGAAGGCAAACAACGCCAGAGATAGTTGGTATATTGCTCTACACATAGATCAGCGATGTGCTGGGCCTGCTTGAATGCCATTAAACCTCCATTAATGTGCCATTAACGAATGCAGCATTACGTTAACATTGGAAGTCAATGCAGGAATAACGGCTAATGATGTCATTAGTTAATGGCATTTTCATACAACCTTGCCCAGAACTCTAGCTGTGGAAAACGGAAGGACATTGGTACCTTTGACCTCAGTGGATTACATATGCTATATATGAGGCAACAAGAGATGCTGATGTCCAGAGACAATATGGAGTCTATATGTTATAATTATAGTCCTGGTGACGGCAGTCTAGATACGAACCATCTGTGTGACAAATCCTAACATGTAGTTAATTAATGCCATAATTGGTGTATACAAGCGCATGATCTGTTGCTATGGCAACTTGTTAAATCATATTAGTGTCAGTCATGTGAAATTGATATGATTTACATTGTGTTATGAATGTTGTCATGGTTTATCATGGGAGAAATGTCAGGATTTCATTTAATCATTTAGTCTGTGAGTTGTAGGAGTAAGCCATAACTATCTATTTGAATATGATCAGCAGAGGAATAGCATGAAGGTCTGTTTTAGAAAAGACATTCATGATAATATGAGTACAACCATCTGAGTAATTTCACTAAAATGTCATGATATTATACTCCAAGAATCACTAACAACCATGCTCTAGTACTCGGGGAATCACTGAATGTTATAATTATGCTAATATTTACTGATATTCTTCTCTGATAATCACAGAAATCCATGATATTGTACTGACAAACCTAGTTCATGAGAATGTAAATGCTACAACGACAACAGCATTCAGACCTACAGTAGTAAGTTCTATTATATATGCTATGATAAAGTGTTGTAATTTGCAGGTTAGAATGGCAGAGATTGCGTAGTCTTGCAAATATTGATTCCTAGCACGTGGTATATGCGTGGATATTGTCTCATGTTAAGTTACCATCTCATCACAGACTCTCATAGACTCTGTTTTCACTTAGTCACTTCTTGGTCTTGCCCAGCCATTCCGTATTTTGAAATTATCGCTACAATATTTGATGTTGCCCGAAGCGATGGCTGCTCAAGTTGGAGTTTGCATGCTGGAGCGATTTTCTGGAGAATCTCAGTAGGTCTAATGACCCTTCTAGATTCCTATTACTAGACCTGACCACCTGTATCAATCCAAGGGGAAGGAAGAACTCACCCTGGTGATGAGGGGGTGAATAAAGATGATTATTTCTAAAGAAAGGACATTTTCTTCATTGATTAGTTTTTCACTGCAGCCATTGTGATGGCGGCGTCTGCCATTTCTAAGGAAATGACCAACAAACCTTGTTATAATCACCTTGGTGATCAGCGCCGCTTCCTGAAATATGTGGCATCCCTTTCTAGCCAGAATGGTAGATTCCGATTAATTCAACTCTTATATAGGCAATGTGAACAAGGGTATATGCTGATGTATGAGGGAGATGTCAATCACACGATGGAGGTGGAACAGGCAGCTCAGATCTTTCCTCCCAACCCTTGTTACTTCTTCATTAGAGACTTTCAAATAAGACCTTTGGCAGGGGCCAATCTGGTGTGCCTGGCACCGGCGCTACGGACAATTTCCTCACTCCTCCGTCACGAGAATGAAAGTCTCCTTTCCACATCTCTGCACATGTTTACAGTTAAAGAACAGCTTTGTGATGACAAGGTGCAGGATTGGAGATTTGGTAGTTTGCCAAGTTATTCATTTGATGGACAGGTGAGATCATTCATTTTAATAAATTTAATATTATTTAATTATGTATTCATGAAGAACAGTTAAAACAATTCTTAAATTCTGCTGAATATAGGTATGAGACCTCTGCATTATTCCAATCTAAAAGAGTCTGCATTATGTCATTCCAGCCATTTTGAATTTTAAATCATGTATTCTATTTAAAACATTTAAATATCAAAAACAGTGATTAACTTTATTCAATCTTTTACTTTAATTCTTTCATCAAACTAATGTATAAAAGATCAATATTTTTCATGAAAACTAAAACTCTGCCAACAGTATGATTAATCCCGCTACGTGCTGCTAAATAGGCTTATACCACAACGCCATGTTCATTTATACGTTCTCAGTGGATTTATGATTATTATCCACTGGTGAGGTATGCCGTAGTGTGTGCTCCCTTGATGCCGCGATGCCGGCACCCTGCCTACGCCACGATGACACGTGTCGGTCGCCACTACCAGGTGCTGGGGTAAACTCACTGGCGATCACAGGTCTAATCCCTGGCACAGCCAGCTGCAGAAAAGCCTGGTTTTAATGAGGCAGGAACAGTAATTGACTGAGAGTTAAGATGAGAGATGAACCTGAGCAGTATGGCCAGGGAGGAGATATTGTATCTGGAGACAAGTTAGAAGTTCTCATTGAGTTGCTGTATCTGGAGACAAGTTAGACGTTCTCATTGAGTTGCTGTATCTGGAGACAAGTTAGACCTTCTCATTGAGTTGCTGTATCTGGAGACAAGTTAGAAGTTCTCATTAAGTTGTTGTATCTGGAGACAAGTTAGAAGTTCTCATTGAGTTGCAGGATTTCTGCAAACTAGATGTCTTCTGGGAGAAATTCTTACAATAATTCAGAATATTTATGATGTCTTAACCCTCTCCCTACTGAAGGAGAGTTAAGTTGCCTGATCACATGTAGAATTAGAACACTTTGATTTTATTCAGCAGGGAGAAGGTTAAATACACAGACTGGTTGTTTTGATAAACTTGATAATTGGTCAGGAATAATAAATGAACTTGGTCTTAGTGCAAAAGAAATTGATACTTGTCATGTTTATTTTGATTAATTCTTTATTTTGAGTTATATTTCAATTCGATAATATGATAATTAGTTGAGTCTTTAAAGTTCAAATATATATCTAAGTATGCTATTTTTTAATTGGATAGACGTTTTCAAGATAGGTTGTTTGTTTTATATTAAAACATAAATAGTCTGAAGTTCTGTTCATGTTTTCATTTGCTGTTATTCTTCATATTTTCAATAGCTGTTATTTTTCTTTCATGTATGTCGTCGCCTATGGGTGAAATATTCCTGCTGGGACATAAAGCATTAATTCAATCAATTTTTCATGTATCGTGCGTAGGGGAAACATGTAAAACAAATCACTCACTCTTTGCAGATACTAGCTCTTCTCTTCTTGAGGTATTATTTTAAAATCAAATATTACTGAGCCTGCATTAGGTCTTCACATTTCATATAAAAGATGGACAAGAAATACAATTTTTCATTCAATTGGTTTAATACTGGCACTAATATAATCACTGGAGACCATTGCCAATTTATATGCAAACATCATGACTAATTGCTACTGAACAATTCAGTTCCCAGGTCACATCCATGGCTACTGGGCCATTGCATCGACTAGCTAAGCTATGAATACGATCTGAGCTGGTCATCTCTTTCACAAGTAACCACAACATATTTTACATAAATTGGACATTGCAAAATTATGATATTATACGGTAGTGAATATATTTTTTCTCTCCTAACTTCGGCAAAATCTTGTTGATCCACAAAATAAAAGCATTGCCAGTATTTGTGAATGATGAACTGCCAGATGAGCGCAATCTGTGATTGACCTCAATGTGGTTGAAGGATGACGACAGTTCACTGTGACTGGCCATCTCTGTTCCTTATCTCTAACACCGGGATGAAAACTGGCTTGACTCTACTTGGCCCTGACATCGCTTTTCACATGAAATGATATCAATTGGCAATTTGGGAACAAGTCAGGTTTCCTTGACAAAGTCATGCATGCAAGATGCATTCCTGAGCCCCAGTGTGATTGGTGGTTGAGATGGGCTAATGGTGACCTCTGTTATTTGACATTGTCCGACCATCAGAAGACAATAGTCAGACCATCAGGAGACAATAGTCAGACCATCAGAAGACAATAGTCAGACCATCAGAAGACAATAGTCAGACCACCAGAAGACAATAGTCAGATCTGGCTTTAATGCAAAGACAGATGCCAGAATCCAGCCACAGGATTTTTTTGCTTCCATTCCGAATTCCATATAAGAAATTTCATGCTCACTTTCACGTTACAATTGTGAGTCTCATTCAGTTTGAAATGATCTCCAATAATGATATATATTATAAAGGTGCTAATATCAGTATAAAGCATACTGAAGACCAACTAGTATCTATATTTTGGCAAATAATTTTCAGATAATAATTTAGAGAATAATGTTTGTAGATTAATTATTAAATATATTCATACATTTTCATAGTATTTGTATTCTATGTATACATATAGGATTGCCTGAATCTACAGATACTATGAAGATGTATGAATATATGCAATAAGACTTTCCTTGAGGGAAACCAAAGACTGTATTAATTTCAAAAATGGTCGCCAGAAGTTACTTTCTCTAAATGTCATATGTCACCAAGACTGAATGTAGACAAACCCATTATGTGACAGAATGTTGAAAGCAGACATTATACAGTTAAGTCCATTATCAGACAGCAGTGCTATTATTTCTTGTGTCTCACCACTTTCCGGATACACCTTTGATGTCCTACAAATTACATCAGTGACAATGTTTGCCTGATCCCGGCTGTACATAGATGATTGCTTCTGTCCAGATCGTGTCCCCGTGTACACCAGAGTCACCTCGCAGACACGGACTCTGGTCAGAGCTGTAGCCAGAGCTGTAGAGCTTTCATGGTGGCAGATATACACATTATTCTGGCACTGGCAATATTTACTTTACTATACACAATCAGTCCACTTTCCCAGTGATGGCTGTTTCAGTCCATATACAGTAGATCCATACACCATGCATCCTCAGGTAAACATGTTACAATGTTTTACAGATCTGTTTAGTGGACTCGCTGATTGACACTTGACCTTTCAGAATGGAATGCTAAAACTAGGCGTGGACAGGTTGTAACGCAGACAATGTGGACTTTGTCATTGTTTTTCTATACTTTGCCATTGTTTCTGTGTACTTTGCCATCGGTTGTGTGTACTTTGTCAACACTTCTGTATGTAATGCCTTCAATTAGATCTCATCTATAATGGAACAGTTCAGCCTGATTAGCAGGCTGCTTTTACCGTATCCCTGATGAATTAATCACAATAATTACACAAGAGGTCATCTCTAGTTGCCTGCAGCATGGTGAAGGTTAAGTGGTTAACTTCCTCTCTGCAGAAGCACCACATTCTAATTGATTCGCTTCATTATCACAGATTTATTGAAAGGGCTCACTATGTAACTTTTAATGAACTCTTAATATTGATTGTTATTGGGCATTTGCAAACATATTTTTAAACATTTATTAGAAGGATTCTGTTATAATTTGATATTGATTGACTAAAATTTGTGTTGTAATATCAGCAATGGTTATAGGTCATGTACTTTACTAGTATAATTTTACCACATGTAAAATTCCAATACATTATGGACATATTAATTATTTAAGCACATTGGTTTATTATTTTAGATACCACAAGTTAATTCAAGTAAATGATGACATATTTCAATACTTGTGATAAAGAAGTCAACAGTCAAGGTTGTATGACATCTGTCAAAAAATTAAGTATCAAATGTTTATCTGAAACTGTATCTAGAAACAATTGACCATCAACTGATGGTGAGACATAGTTTGTGGCTATGGCCAAACTGAGGAGACATAGCACTACATAAGAATTTTACAGACAATTATCAACTGAGTGAGTTGGGAATTCCTACAGTCAAAACGAGTAGGGTCCTCATTACTAGACATTTGTTTAATATTGATCAAAAGTAAATTTCCTAATAGCTTACACATTACTCTCTAAGTGCCCCTCACTAGTCTAGGACAATAAGATGTGTAGTATTTAGTCCTAGCTTTTTATTATTCTAGTTAAAATCAAATCCCTAGGATATGCTCTCAGAGGAATTAGCCCGGGCTGTGTTCTTAGAGCTTAAAGTTTCCATTAAAATGCCTGAAAAGGTTAATTACGCTGGTGTCTCCCAGATGTATGTTATGGTTCTGGTCTTTACAAGGAAGTACAAGAAAAGGTTTCACAGAGATACAAAGGCTATTTCCCAGCTAATTGATGTTTGGACGTTATTAAAGTTAAATCAGCGCTAACTGGATCCAATTGATTGGCTATTTTGATGATGATGCAGATGGTATTAATGAAAATTCTGTTCATGTGCTATCTCATCTGGTGTCTATTATTAGGATAATTCACTGTTTACACCCTGTAATCTTAAGTTTGCATGTCACAATTTAATATAATTATTGTAACTTTTAAAAATACCCCTCGACTGAATGATTAGGCAAAGGTATAACTATGGAAATGGGTTATTATGTCATGAACATTATGATCTGTTATTAATTTCTGACTCTTCCATATGGTTTATACAATGGGATAAAACCAAACTTATTCATACTTGCCAATGATTTAGAGAACATTGAATATAGACTAGGCTGCAGTTTACAAGTTAGTATATTAATCTGTGTACATTTCTATATTTCTAATGCAATTTAAAATTGAATTTCAATTTTGTTTTATATGTATCAATGAACTTACTGTAGCAAGAAGAAGCATTGTTATTTAACATTACTTGTATTTATTAGCAACAATAGACATTAGCTGTACAGAGCTGTTATTTAAATAATTCCACCATGCAGAGTTTAGCATGTTCTGGGACAGAACACATTTAACCATTATTTCCCAAGTAATATATATTGATTGCTGAATTGTCAACTTGGAGTTTGGAGAGGAAGCTACATTGCTTCCGTGATTTAATGATTTATTCATGAAAACAATATTTGTAAAAATGAAAGTAGATGTAGCGTTATTGGAATACGTGCCTGATGGGAATCTCAAAACAAAATCAAATATTCAATTATAGATTTGTGAGGAAGTAAAGACAAACCTGGTGTGGTATAAGCAGGCATTTGATATGTTTGTGGTTTGTGAAGTGCCGCGAGGGCAAAGAGAGGAAGTGTGAGATGTACTGAGAGAGAAGAAGCACCACATACTCTCTCTCTCTCCTCTCTCAGTACGTCTCACACTCCTCTCTCTCCTCTCTCAGTGTGAGACGTGAGAGGAGTGTGAGACCTACTGAGAGAGGAGAGAGAGGAATGTGAGACGTACTGAGAGAGGAGTATGTGGTGCTTCTGCAGACTGGGGGATGTCCGCAGTCCTCTGTCCACACATTGATCATAGCACATCTCATCATTCATCAAATTTGTATAATGGATTACCCACAAATGATCTTGAGCCATGTAGAGTTTGGAGAAATACCACTAGGTGCTGGTATTTCATCAGAAAATGGGCAACAATATAATTTGTTTGAGACTTCTCATTCGTGAATATATGTTCTCTTGAAAACAAAATCTAATTGTTTTTCAGTTTTGAAAAACATTAATATGAATAAAGCTCTATATTGTAGTACTGATTAATTAATATTGATGCTAAAGTACACACACACACACACACACACACACACACACACACACACACACACACACACACACACACACACACACACACACACATCATAGATAAAATAACATCCATATGATTGCATGTACAACCTAAATTCATGAACCTTTCAACTACAAATCATTAAATATCAAGATTAATATCACAAATGTTTGGAAGAGCTGGTTTCAATAAAGTTTATCTGGAATAAACAGGCTACGTATTAAATCTAATACATTTCCAACTGGATGGGCAAACTTGCTTTTGAGTGTGGATTTGGTGCATTATAAATGTTCACATCATTATTATTACACATTTACACTTGTCTAAGTATAGAAGAATTTTGATATTCAATAGTAGCTCATCACCAAAATAATACTGTATTTTTCAATGTTATTCCACTGATTCAAGATGAATGCAAGCTACTGTTCTAGTAGGCATAACTACAAATTCATTAATGATCCAAACTAAAATAAAATCTGTAGTATTATACTTGTATTTCATCGACACACATTCAATGCAACTGACTAAGCCTTGACAGGACAATCATTGGAAGATTTGAATTGCGGGACTGTCGCTGAATGAAAATGACAACGTACCATCTTGAATTGCAATCAGTTCTACTTGTACATTTTTCTCAAGAAACTTTATTTCACTCAACGTCCTGTGCTTTACATCTAAAATCATTATTTCCCCGCAATCCAGTGTCACATGACCTCTCAATGGCTCCGATATTGCATCACATTCGATTTCCACCAGTTGTATATCATGGCCATACTTGAACCTCATGTTGTATACATCATAGTTCTAGCAGATGTTAAACTATGCTAAGCATGTGGCTAGATATACTTGGCATATAGGGCTAATTCTAGTTCACATTGCAATTAAATGGTCAGCTTTGTGCAGTATATGCTGCATGATGTTTGATTATGGTGGTCGGTGGTCCGTTGACGCCTGGTGGACAAACTCAATCTCTAGAAGCATATGGTCATCTCTCTTCATTAAATATGGATGTCAATCCACATTATGTCGACTGCTCTCAAATCTGAGTTTTCATATTGGATATGTACGGAAGATTGGGACACCCCTGGGGAGAGGCCAGCATTGAGTCTCCATCCATACATTGACCAAACACTGACCAGACACTCACCAGGCACTGACCAATATCAAACAGTATAACATAGTGACACTACACTGTTCTTCTGGCATTCCATTCCTCTTCATCTGGTCTTCTGGCATTCCATTCCTCTTCATCTGGTCTTCTGGCATTCCATTCCTCTTCATCTGGTCTTTAATTCTGATATTCATCTGAATTTGCTCTACTATTCCTCTGCTATTCCTCTACTATTCCTCTGCTATTCCTCAGCTATTCCTCAGCTAATCCTCAGCTAATCCTCTATGCTTCCTGACTTTATGCTGTAAACAAAAAAAAAAATTTGGACAATATTTCTCAAAGATTTATTAAGCTAATAAACATATCAGAAGTATTCATATTAATAGTAATTTCATGTAATTTTTTTATTAAATGACAGACAGGATTGTTATTGTCTCGAGCTAAGATTATTCTTGAATCAGGATCTGTTCCGAGTTAGTGCGAGGCCAGTTGAACATTTTAATTTCTGTTAATAATGCAGACTGCTTGTCTATAGTTGACACATTTTGTATCAGAACATGACAGAATAGAAGTTACGGAATTGAATGTCTGATAACTTGTATTTATGCTACTTGGAAATTCAAAGAAAAAACTTACCGGTGGCATTTTCAATCATGGAAACCATGCAATATAATCTTTTGATAAATCTTGATACAACATATCATTATTAATAGGATGTTTTTTTATACCTATTTTGACCTAAAGGTTACAGTAATAAGAGCAGTTGAAATGTTGGTATGTTTTCATTCACATCAAAGAAATGTTGTCAAATTCTTCATTAGTTTGCTGCAGTTTTTCTACTGCTGATGATGACTCTATAGTTTTTCCACAAATGCTATGACTATAGGTTTTCCACGTGAAGCTATGACTATAGTTTTTCCACTGGAGGGTGGAGACTATGACTCCATGAGCGGTGGGGTGTTGACTGGGGAGTGTGGGCTGGTTGTGTGGCCGCTGGAGAGTGGAAACTATGACTCTATGAGTGGTGGGGTGTTGACTGGGGAGTGTGGGCCCTCCAGGGAGTGTGGGCTGGTGGTGTGGCCGACGTGTGGGCCATGGAGTGTCACTGTCAGGTCAGAACCTCAATAACAGTCACATTCAGGGAATTACCAGCCTTTCATGTTCTTCACGACATCATGGTGGTCTGCTGGAATTTCCTGTGTTGTATTAGACAACGCGCCAGACCTTGAAAAACAATAGGAACCGTAACAGATGGAGTTGGCAGAAACTTTGCATCAGTTTGGGGTCTATTTAGAATGTGGATTATTTGTATTTAGTGTGTCAATTGTACACGGTAATAACCTTTCAGAGATTATCACAGAATTATTCCAAGACAATGTTTTCAAACATATCCATTTATTGTCACTAGCACATGATGGGAGATTATTAATATATTACAAAGGTGAGCTCTTATTAGCATGAGCACATTATGCTAAATTATCAGCATATTAAATGTTATGGAGATGGTCAATATTTGGCTATAGTGCATCATTTCTGAATAGTACAATACTTCACATATATATCAGTACGTGATCAATGATTTGTCATTTGCACATCATGTAAGATTTTCACAAATTTTCTGATGTGATCAATGATTGTCATTAGGATATGTGAGATTAGCAGGAGTGATCAATGATTGTCATTAGCACAACCTCTGAGATTCACACAATATTTCACAGACATGACCAGTGATTGTCATTAGCACCTTATTAAGATTACCAGTCATCACCACCAACACGTTGACATATTACAAACACACCATCCATCATTAGACCGACATTACTTGTTGTACCTGCTAATGATATTTCTCTGTGTTTCAGATGATGAAAATGTGAAGAGAAAGCTCGCCCTACTGTCTGGGTACGACTTGCTGAAGGCAGGCATTGGCAAAGAGGTAACTTTTGAATTTATCTCCTTATCTTGACTCCCTGATGAAGAAAGATTGATTTCCAGGACAGTAAAAGCATTTTTCAATAGGAATAATTTTCACAGATGCAGCAATTTTCGAGAACATCACTTCTATTTTCTGGCTTCTGAACTTTTGGAAACACTGCTCAAGACAGTATCGGAATAAATTATTTGATTTGCTGTTTATATTGGAATCAAACCATTTGATATTTCCTTGAGTGGCAGATGCAGAATCTCTTTAAAGGCCAAAACCAATATTCTATAATTACAATTTACGGTTGAATGTACAATATTGAAATCAGTGTGTCAATCCAGTCGATGACTACGGCAAACATGGAGGTTCTAAGCCTGCAAACCCTGAAGTGACATTAGAAATTCCAGTAGATTAGTCCGGCACACGTGCTGTTGATATTTTCTAAAGTAAATCGTTTTAGGATAGTGAAATATTCATAGGATTGGTTGGCTCTCTCGGGCGAAGGTGGCGAGCCTGTTAACGACCTTGATAACGAGACTCCTAGGTGGGCTTGTTCGTGCCTATTAATTATTAAGATGGCGTTGCCATTTGTGGTTTCTGTGAAGCCAGACTTACGTTTAACGAGTCCTGGGTCTAAGCTCAATAGCCTCTGCCTGGTACTAACCAATGTGGGAATTGTTCTACAATATACAGGGTGGATATACAACATTTAGCTTACTACTCGGATTTGTCAAACACTGTCAACTGAATTTATATTAATTGAAGATATCTGAATTGGAAATATCTTAACTCTTTCTGATCCTGCCTGAGGATATTCGGTGAAAACATTTTCTTGCTTGAAAATATGGAAGACACGAATTCATGGATTCACGTGATTAATATTACTTCCCAGGAAACATGGCAGCTTTTTATATTAAAACCTTCCAGGTGCAATCCATACTGCAGCTCCAGTTTCCATGTTTGTCAAGGACCTCGCGCCAATATTGAATTTTGCCATCAATTATTGACTAGACTACCTTGTCATAAAACAGCATCTATATCACACAGCGCATACATAAGAACAGCACATACACAAGACATTGTCAGCCATTGATATCAAATCATGATCGGCATCGTATTGATTGGTGTGATTGGTGTGTTTGTAATCGTGCAGGAATACTGTATATTTATTACAGCACAGCTTTACTTATCCAGCCATTGCTTGTAGTTGTGCCCCACTTGCAACCTGCAATACAGAGACATATGGGAGTGTGCACAGGGATATTGACCTGTATGTTATTATCACAAATATTCAAGTATCCAGCTTGAATCTACAACCTGCAGAAAGGCACTACCGAAGATGCTGCTTCTATAATTACCATGGCAACCTGGTAATGACAGGAACTGTGAAAGAAAAATGACCAGGTTTTGTCCTAGCCTTCCTGTCCACTGTTACCACGGCAACAATCACAGTCTGGAGATACTTTTATAGGACCATTCTGAAGGAAAGGTTTGCCGCCATTAGATTTAATAATCTTGAGATATGACATTCTGCTGGTAAGGAAATGATCTCTGGGATGTGACAATGGCGTATTTCATTGGCGTAATCATGTTAACTATTATTATGAAAAGACACGTTTCTTTGAAGATTGCTATAGTTTACAAATAAGCAAATTTGTCTTGAATTTAAAAATTCCCTCTTAATTTATTTAATAAAATTCTTGTAAGAATATTCATACCATTTTAAATGTTTTATGCTCCATGATCTTTGAAGGCATTATTCCCTTTCAACTCATCGTGTATGGGTGACAGATTCTAACAATACTGTTAAGAAACTACCGTAATCAATTCCTTGCAACAAAAACGTGTGATGAAAACCAGATACAATGTAGATAATTTTACTTTCTACAGCTTATGCTAACATTATGTGTCAAATAATTCACACAAGATATGCCATGTAACTCTATGTATCAAATCATACCGCCAATCATACCACCAGTAATGTTTTCTGTGTGTCAAGCACACTGGGCAGCACTAATGGAAATTGTCCACCTTGGCCAACAATGACACGCTCTGATCTATTTTGCAAGGCCACAATTGCAACTTGATTTAGTTGAGATAAAGAATATAGGAATGACGTTGAACTGCTGGCGTAACCTGATATTGTCTGCAAGAATGTCAGTAGTTTGTCTCCTGCAACTCGCATGTCTTTCTAAATTAGGTATTGGTCTAAAAGCTTGAAGTGAATATGCTCCCAAGATGATCTTGTCACTCTAAACTGACAGTTAACAATGTCTTTGACGAGACCTGGACACAGGATACCTTTCAAAATGGCCGACTAATGGTCTCTGCTAAATATGTCTCCAGTGAAGAGCAAGATGGCCACATACAGGTCTGCTGGAGCTCAAATCCCAACTTTTACATCCCAAATGACAAGCTTATAAAGCTAAAATCTGCC
Source organism: Lepetodrilus elevatus (assembly GCA_034780755.1). Taxonomy (NCBI): domain Eukaryota; kingdom Metazoa; phylum Mollusca; class Gastropoda; order Lepetellida; family Lepetodrilidae; genus Lepetodrilus; species Lepetodrilus elevatus. The sequence goes on from JAVCKZ010048760.1 coordinate 24,901, forward strand.
CATGGAAAGGTTTTGACGAATTAGACAATCCTGTCTGCTTTGGGTTAGGTTTGCAGGATCCATATTTTTCTATGGGAGGAATTAAGTGAATGGGATGGCAGCTTTTTGATGTCAGCATCCTGAGGTAGAAAGCTGTCACTCAGCATTACAGAATAAGCCTTATTGGCTTCTTCCACTTGATGTTTGTGAGAAGAGGATGCCTAGGATCTTGGCATGTGTTTGTGAAAGATGTCCTCACAATTACCTTTCTACACTATTGCAAGTCTGATACACAGAAATACCCTTAGGCTTTCATATGAAGTTTTGCATACTAAACATGAAAAACACATTAACAGAATTATTCTGCCAGTTCCATTCTATTCTAGGTTCTTCACTTTCCAAATCATTGTAAACTTATGCATCAAAATCAAATTTTATTTTTTTCTAAAAATATATATAATTTATTCCTTATGATGAAAACTGTTCCTTGAATAAGGTAGTTAAAGTAGTGTATTAATAAGTCCTTAGACAAGCTCTATTTAAATCCGTGGATACATTTTCCTTCGATATACTGGAGAATCGCTATGCAAAGGGTTGAAAATGGTTCAGAACTGATCTGTGTTTTGTGAGAGAAGCATCTGCTACCTGCTGGATGAAAGCTTCTTGAAGCGACTTGGAAGTCGAGCGAGGATTCCAGACATAATGAATGTGAGATTGTGACCGTGGCAGTACTAGACCGGCAGATTTATGGCATGACCTATGACCTTTGACCTATGGGTACGGCCTCCATTGATTACACATGTATTTACTGGCTGATCCACAAAGCCGTATCAATACACCCTACTGTCATACCAATACACCTACTACCATATCAATACATCCTACTGCCATATCAATACATGTAGTGTCATATGAATACACCCTACTGCTATATCAATAGCCATATCAATACATCCTACTGCTGTACCAATACACCTACGGCCATATCAATACAACTACGGTACTTTTTGTCTTCTGACATCTAGAAACTTCACTGGCATATCAATGCACCGACTACACTATGAATACACCTAGTACTGTATCAATACACCCTACTGCTGTTCCAATACACCTACTGCCGTATCAATACTTTCTGTTTTCTGCGCTCTAGCAGCTTCACTGGCATGGAGATATCCCCAAAAGCCATCGATCTATATTCCTTCCAAAGATAGTATTCTTTTCTTTACCTTTTTCTGCTCCACAAGAGAAGAATCTAGCCTATAAATTACTTTTGGTGAACGATTAATCTAATATGGTCTTGAAGCTGTCAACTTCTGAATTGTCTTGTGATGTAAAACGTTTTCTCATGGACATTCACACAGTCTTCACTGTTGCTTTTCAACATTATAGACATTGCAGAATTCTATTCCAAGTTGAGTAAAAATCAAATTTAATTTCTGTTGATTTAATTTAATTTAATTTGATTTGAAGTGTGATACTAGTTAATATTGGTATTTTCTGCATAGTTATTCGGCAGTATGAAGTGTATCATATTACAAGCTGTTGGAACATCACTAAGCTAGTCCCAGCATTGAGAAATTCATAATGAAATTCTCAGGATTTTAGCAATGATACCAACATTACCATGAAAATAACAGCAATCTAAAAGATTAGTTAGATATATTAACTATCTTCTGTCTGTCATCTACCATGTGCATGCATATGTACTTAATTCTGGCTGGAATATTTTAAATATCTATTTCATCAGTGAACTGTGCAATATTGTTGATATTCCTGATACAGATCAAAATTAATTTACGTCCAATGCAAAACCTAACTGGTACAACACACCAAGTGTATTCAATATACAGTGGGTGTATTCATGCTACAGGTGGTCTGTTACATTGCAGTACAGGGTATTCTCCTACCGAGTTCCATCTTATTCAGACACACCTTCTCCAACATTCTCCAGGTTTAAGTACATTGCTAGCGTACATTGACTCGGCTATAGACTGCCTAGTGGACAAGGATGTCGGGGTCCTTCTCAGTCCTGGAACGGAACTCGCAATGTCGCTGTGCCGTGATTTACATGGGCGAGATTGATCTCAAATGAAGGCTTTGGATTCCAGAGTCGCTGGGACTATAGCCAAATCTCCTGGGTGTGCCCAGTGACAGCGCCATACATTTGCAGAATTCTCTCAATGGAGGACTCTCTTCCTACTGGAAAATTGTGGTGTCAACTAGCACATGGTCAGGCGGGTGACATTATTGATCGGCGCCGAGACACGAGGCAAGTCCGGCGCGCTCGTCGCAGAATCAATACGCACAGGGCAGTTTGTTTTTGTGAGGAATAACGAAGATTTGGAGCCCAGCTGGATCTGGTTGCCATGGCAACTACCAAATCAGCTGGCGCGGTGAACTCACAGCGCCATGCTTCCAGGACGGCACCGGTGATGACGACGCAGCGAGAATCAATACGCAGGGCAGTGTCACTGCTTCACACGGCTTAGTTGCGGCAAGGAGCACACAGACCATGCGCTGGCGATGTGTGTCCACTGATTCCACGCTCGCGTCCGCCAAAGGTGCTTCGCCGACTCCACTGCAGCCCCTGCACTGGCCTGGCAGGTGAACGGAGCTTGTGCACATCTTGCACGTGGGTGCAGCAGGATTAAGCAGGTATTTAAAACTCTTTTCTTCAGACTTGATTCCAGATTTACTGCTATACTTATTCATCCTGTTCATTGCATATTTCACTTTCGGTGACAATTTTTACCTGATTTCTGGAATTCCTACCTTTTCCCTGCAATCAGAATTCATGATCAAATTCAAGATTCAAGATGGTTTTCTTTTGTTATTTGTTGGCTATAGACTAGATGTGGTAATTTGCAATAGACTAGTACAACTCTCCTTCAGTGATGAAGAGTTCTTTCCAGGTTTGATAACTCTTGTGGTCTTATCTTTGTTTGGTCAGGCTGACTAGTTCAGTAGTAGTGTTTGTTCGGCATTAATCGCCACCCAATGCTAAGCTGGCTGCTTCCTCGCGTGGTCGTGATCAATAGCAGATTTGTCTGTAGAAAAGATTTACGACTTGAATTTTGTTCCTGGGATAATCTGACGTGAAGACCGTAGTAAGGTGATGGACAATCACAATCAATGGATTAGCTGCCGGGCCATGGGGAGGACAATGTTTTTTGCCATTGTCCCGGATATAATTGCAGATTCATTTAGTAATCCTAGCACATCGTTGGTGCAGCGGTCTTTACTGGGAGACTGATTTCTTGCATGCAGGTGTGTCGCCTCCATTGTCCATCAGCCTGACTGATTACTTATTAATGTTAATTATATAATGGAATGATCTCGGATGGGAATATATTGCCATTAATATTAATCTTGACAAAGCATAGGGATAATGATGTTTCTCTGGTCAAATGGTCAGCAAACTGGCATTCTTTGAATGTACTGAAACCTGAGTGTTTTTTATTATATTTTTGTGTGCAATTTTCCAAATATATGAATACTATAATGCACTTATAAAATATCTAACCTTCAACATGCTGATGCTCATTACCACTGGCTTATCTTATCGATATATCCCTTGATTAAATTTAATTCTTGGTGAATGAAGTAAAACTAATCCATTTTAGAATGTATGGCGGTTGTGATTGAATCAATTCTGTATGCTAGTGTAGAAATATTTCATAACTTGTTGACACGTATACCCTAGGGCTCTAGATAATATTTCAGTTTAATAGTTCCTATTTCAAACCACAGTATATTGAATGTCCACTGATTTAGATACCTATTGTGCACTGACTCAGAATACAGAGATGAAAAGATTATTCATGTGATAACAATCCTGATGGATGGCATTTAAATGCTGTTGAGCACAGTTGCAATCTTTTACAGTTACATAAGGGGGGCTAGCCATGAAAGAACATTCAACTAATATCTAATGTTTATAAGATTGTGCAATAATTCTTTCTCACAGATGGTGATAAACTAGTTTCAGTGCTTAGCATATTATATGAGTGCTTCCATTCACCCCCCCCCCCCCCCTCCTGAATATTATTTATATTTAGGTATATTTGATATCTTGATATCTAAGACCAATTCTAACATTTAATAAACATTCTAGGATAAGTAAATATATTGGTGCTTGTTCATAGGTTCACTACATGCCTGATAGACATTGAGGATGGTTAGACCTATATGTATAATATCAACAGGTATGTACAGTACTCAACCGGTGGTTGTTTTACAATGAACTATATTGATGTCTGATTTTTTAATAAGCTTCAAACCTATCAGAAATAACGACACTGGCAAAGGAAACCAATGAAGATATAAATGAAAATAATGTATATATATCTCACAATGAGTCTGGTTCATCACAATTTATAAAAGTTCATACAAAACAAAAGAAGGATATTTCTAGACATGAGGATACAGCAGTTGACATTAGCTTCTTCATTTGTGTAACCAGGCTACCTTAATGCTAGCCTGGACACTGCTTCATCTGTACAAATCAGCGTAACTGTCGCCCAACTGAATTAATCACATCACTGCTCGGGAGGCCAGCTCTGGCTAGGGAAGGCCTGTAGACCTGATGTTTGTTTGGTAAAGGACGGATCAAATAACAGACGACATAACATTCATTCTCCAAGCCATAAACATCCCTCCATGATGGCCCTCTGGGAGTGTGAGAGTAAAACAAGAGGATTCCACCAGTAGAGACCAGGGATTCCATGGATTCCACCAGAGACCAGGGATTCCAGGGATTCCACCAGAGACCAGGGATTCCAACAGGTTCTGAAAGCTATTGGCCACATCTAACAGAAGGTGACAATTGCTGAGGAAATATCAACTTCTCCAAAAAGGACAACACAAAGATTACTGGCCATCAGTCTATTTAACATGATTCAGAGAAACTGTTAGTTCTCATTCAAGAAGACGTTCAGAAGTCCATGGACCATAACCTTCTGACCAGATATCTGAGAGAATCTGACTAGCCATGGATACAGACCCATAGAACAGCCCTAGTGCAGCCATGCCACTCACCTCTAGTATACACTGTGTAGTTTCACTCAATGACTCCTACAACTTCAAGAGGTGTGTGCCATGTTCCGGCTAGATGATGGCCAATGCTAGGACCAGACACTAGCTCACATCAGGATTCTAGGGGACTGTGTCACTAAACTGCTAGTGACAAACATGTGATACGGTACTTATTATTTTGGTAAAATAAGCCTGGTATTATTTCACTATTAAAGACACAAAGAATGTGATGTAAAGACAATGGCATAAAATTATGTATGCAAAAATATGTAAGAGATTATTTGGAATACCTATTGATGAAATAGTATATTAAAGAGAACATGATTTAACAGACGATAAGTGAATAACATGAGTGAAGGGGATACAAATATTAATGCAATTGCATCCGTCTTCATGAATCATTTTGTTGTCCTAGAAAAAAAAACATCGAATCAATGAAAGAAACTCAAATCATTTTCCCACAGAATAATATTTCACCAAGCTTAACATGTCTTCACTACTCTTATTATTCATGACTTTATTCTTGAATAATGGAAGTTTCCGTGACAAGTATTCTGAGGCTGACAACTCCGCCGATGTCAGGAAGTGAGGTCAGTGAACAAGAAGAGCAGAATTTCGTGTAAACTGAATTGACAAGGAAGATTTAGCTGGTAGGAAGCCAGGCTCGCCCCGGAGTCATACGGAGAAATAGCCCCCCTTGCAGAAGCTTGTCCACAGGATGTGAACGACTGATTAGAAATGGGTGCACTCTCTCAATCCTTTCTCCGATAATTAACATGTCACTCTATGGCTCCTTCTAATTATGGAATTTGGCGGACCCCTTCCTTGAGGAAGGCTTATGAATGGGGCTTAGTGCTTTAATTGATTGGAATAGCCTGTTCTATATGTTCATCCATTGAACCTGTCACCCCTTCTGGAATTAATAGCTTGATCCAGATCAAATGGTTGTAGATTCCAGTTTAGAAATGAGGAGTTAAAAGGTGAACGCTAATGATTGAATGCTACATTTGCGCCATATTTTTTATGTCATCGTTATTTTATGATTTGAATGATTGATGTGGAGCCATTTTCTATTGACTGATTTCATTATTACAAATTCTCTGGTCTTGCTATTCAAAGTGTGTCATAATATTATTCAATATTCTTCTGGGAACAAAAGAAAATTTGTAAGATTTATAATTCATTTCAAACATGAAATAACCATATTGATTATAGGTATAAAATCGGCCAGTTGAGCATGAAGGCTACAATTACTGAGCCTCATTAGAATAATTTTCTTTATGGTACAAAGAAATCAGAGATGCCAGAATATGATAGTTTTTTATTTTAACAACCATCAAAATGAGAAGTTTGTCACCCTCAACATTCTCAATGTACGTAAAACAATAATTCACCCGTTCTCACTCCACATCAGCAGCCACAGAATTTCCTCTTAGTATTGATTCATTTAGTCAAACTTGTGCTCTACACAAGAATGCATTTTTTTTATATGTGTACCCCCACCCCACCCATCACATGATCGTCTGTAACAACACTCCATGTTTATTTTGTCAGCGTGCATCATGCGATATTAATGTGTAGCTTCTTTAGGTTCCATGTTGCGTATTATAACATAGCTTGTTCTGAAGAAAAGCCTTTGAAGTTTATAATTTTGGTAATTGATAAAAATGGCCTGGAAGTGAAATAAGCTCTTATTTATTGATAGCAAGAATTAGATTCATGTTGCACAAATCAATGTCGCGTGTACGACCGTTTAGAAATATGGGATAACTACCCTTTAATGAAAGTGCACAAAGATTGTCAAGCCTCCAGCTATTTATATTTTGTCACCAAATCAATCATTACTCATCAAAGATATTTGTGTATGTTGTATTGAAACAATACTTAGTTATTAATAAAATATCACAAGTTTATTGGGTGTATTTATTTGCATTAAAAACTAAAATAATCAGGGTTAGAAGTTCCCATTCGCCCGGTGGCCCATGACAACCTTCTTTTGTTATGGGCGAGTATCTTTTTTTTAAAATCGCTCTTCTTATTTGACTTACTAGCCCCTTGGCTTGTTCAAAGTTGTAAATTTTCGCACTAACTTCTAACCCTGAATAATATTTCCTTTCCTCGCAATAGAGTTGTCTATCTATGATTGTCCAGAAAGTCAATTCTTGGTGAGGGAGTATACTTCATCATTAACCATTAGTTGAAAGTATTTAGTTTTTGGATATAATGCATGTATTTAACATTTTATTATTTTTATGGCCAAATCATTCTCTCAAAGTTTATTACTAATAATCTAACATTATATAAATTTATTATGGAAATAATAAGAACATACCAATTGTATACACATTCTAATGATCATTCGTAAGAGCATTTGGTACAAAGACATTCTGCATCAAGTTGTCTGTATGTCTCCCACCTCTGTTAGCTGAGACTGTGTAGGCAGCATGACTACAATCTTCCCTGAATAACTTCGCTTCCCATCTCGTCAAAAATCCAATATACACACTGTCCTGGACAGGTTATCTAGGGCAGCACCTTCTCACTGCACTGCCGCCATGTAACCATGGTGACAAGATTGGCTGACAAATTAGGTTTTACGAGAACTATGTATTCTTATTAGATTAGCGAGTTGCTGATAAAATGCAAGTACATGTTAGCAAGATACAAGCCGATATGCATTTGAATTTGTGGGTGGAAAAACTCAATTAGATATGAGACTATTATTTTGACAGAAGTTCTGCAGTTTGTCATGCATTTCCCTATAACTAATTCTCATATCTATTCCAATGCCATATCTTTTCCCCATTATGATTTGATGTGGTCACAATGGGTTTTATACAGTATCTTCTCTGTGTGTTTCCATGGCTTTTATAAAGTTATCATATCAATCTGGACCGTACTCTAGCTGTGTCTGTTTGCTGTAATGCTAAAAGTGATGAGTGTTGGTACTCTGTCAGATATCATTCAGATAGATGTGCAGGGGGCTTAACCCTCTCCCTGCTGGATTAGGCCTAGGCAGTACTGTTTTCGGGCATCTCTGGTTTCCTTCAGCATGGAGAGGGTTAAGAAATATCTGCTAAAATAACATATGGACATGATCACCATTAGTTTCAATGCTTGCATGGCAAGGACAGTCTTGGAGTATGGGTAGCATCTTGCTGTGGGTAGCAGGTAACATCTTGCTGTGGGTAGCATCTTTCATCTTTCTATGGGTAGCATCTTTCTGTGGGTATCATTTTACTGTGGGTAGCATATTTCATCTTTCTATGGGTAGCATCTTGCTGTGGGTATCATCTTGCTGTGGGTAGCATATTTCTGTAGGTAGCATATTTCATCTTTCTATGGGTAGCATATTGCTGTGGGTAGCATCTTTCTGTGGGTAGCATCTTGCTGTGGGTAGCATCTTTCTGTAGCATCTTTCTGTGGGTAAACATCTTGTTGTGGGTCAATTCTTGCTGTTGGGTCATCCTGTTCTGTTGTTAGCCTCTTGCTGGGATGAATATAATACTATGGGATGGTTGCACTGGTGATTGTGCTTCTCAGGAAATGCCATCTGTCATTGCTGAACTAATAATACGTAAATTGGTAGAATATTAAAATGAAAAGGTTTTAAATTGTGTACCTGCATGCTTCATGTAACACATTCTAAAAATATACTTGTATTAGCATTCTATGAATTATTAGTGATGGAGATTGCATGCATAATGGTAACAGCTGTGTGTATTCTTAGTAATAACGTGCCACATGAATGATGGTGCAGATGTATCAAATAATTATCACTGATATTTGTGTGTATTCTGTACTGTAAAAATACCTACAAGTGACACACCTCTTATTGAACACGGAAATAGTTTAATGTGGCACTGTTGTACTCAGATGTTCATTCACATTATGAGATTTGTCTTCAGAGAGTGTAGATGAGTATTAGTTATGATGACATCTGTTTATATCTGGAGTTCTTGTTAGTGAGTACAATAGATAAACTATATATGTTAACCATCTCACCTCTGGATTGAAGCCAATGTGTTTTACAAATCCCTAATTCATTAGTGAGAGGGTTAAATCAGGTGTCTTCAGTTGATAGATCACCAGTGACACCTACCGGTATGTTAAGAACCTGGGTATCATTTCTCGAAGCTCTCTTAGCCGCTAAGGGACCATAGCACTCTCTTAGCAATGTATTAGCTATCGGCAAAGA
>JAVCKZ010048761.1:0-18451 GCA_034780755.1 Lepetodrilus elevatus
GTTGAATATCAAGACTTATGGTTAATCATTGAACGAGAGTTTCATGTTATGTGCGCAAACGACATTTTCCGACTTGGTACGAGCAAAGACAGGAAGTGTAAAACTTTCCAGAAAAAACGATTGAAAATCAAACACTATGCTGGCTGAAACACGGTGTATACTTTCATTTATTTCAAAATTGCGAAATATATACATTATGATCAAATATACAATACTGCAATACTTTTTTGGTTGAGTATATATTGCTATGTATTGCTACGGAAGCCGTTCAGCCAGCATGTGTAGCAATATGTATTATACTTTTCACTACGGGTCTGGAGGCCGTAGTGTTTTTGTAGGTAAACGCAAAGCATGAAGGGAACGGACTGAACACATGCAGAAATAGATTTGCTCTTATTTACCTACTACTAACCCACTCAAGATAGAATACATGCAATACACTATGCCAGAATACCAGTTATCTATACCATTGTGACTCTTTAAGTTGTCTCCCTTGGTTCATGGGCACCAACCATAGCTCATTGGTCTTCCTTACCACACTAGTTCTGTTGTGTGGTTTTCTATACAGTTTAATCACATCAATTGATTTCCTGCATCATTAACTGAAATACTGGCGAAAATAGCTTGGTTCCATAAATCACTATCTCTCTTTTACTTTAATCAAGGGCACAATTATTTGGTCAGCATAGAATTAATGTTGTCAGGTAGTAAAGATTGCTGAGTGAAAATCTATGAAATATTGTGAGATATTTATCTTTTCTTTTGATGTGAACATTTATTGTAATCTTATTGTAAAACATTCAGGCTATTAAAATTATGATCAGTCACTCATGATTTGTCTGGAAAACTATAGCAAAATAATCTCCTATTTGATTCTAATCTCAGACAATTTTTTATTTTTAATTTTTTAGTGCCTGTCAAGGTTTATTATTGACAATCTTTTACAGAAATGAAAAGTTCTTACTAGAGACGTCAACATTAGCTTCAGAATTCTATCAATCAAACTTCTGATATCACTTTCTTCAAAGAGTTGCAGTACTTCCAATGGTTTGATTTATATTGTTGGATATCGCTGAAGTTGACTTTTTTATTGCTCATATTTCAAACAATGACGTCAAATTACTTTAATAAAAGTCACTTGGGTTTTTATCGTCTTACCTTTAATTTTTTAATTTTTTAAAATGGAATGTTGTTTAGTATTTTCTGGAATCTGACTGTCTTGGACATGATGACCTACTAATGTTGCGAAAGAATGTTGTTGTTGATGACCTTAGGATCATTGGCTCGCTATCGTCTTGAGCACGTCATGACATGACCTTAAACAAAGCAAACATTTTAGCGAAAAAAAACAGAGGCAGTTACTGGACATTCATTCATTCATGTCTGGTCGACCTGGACGAGCTCTAAGATAAGGAGGCCACACAGCTCCTATTCACACCTATTCACACTGATGGCTTCCTTTTGTCCACAGTAGCCGTGTCATGAGGGGTCGAGGTGTTTATATCCTGGTTTAAACAGGTTTCACGGATAAGCTTACACCTGTGATTGGACACGGTAGCTGATCGTTATCAAAGTGTAATTTTTATCATTTCCGTGGACTGAAATTAGGATATATGTAGTGGTATTCTTCTTCATTCCTATTGGATTAAAATGGTATTTCAGTAGTTTTTATTAAGTTGAAAGATTGTAGTTTATGTTTTTAAAGTAATTTATTATTTTATTTATTTTATGACATTTTAAAAGTAATTTAATTAAAAGCATACAATCACAGTAGTTATTTATTGTATTGTATATTTTTAAAGTAATTTATTATTTTATTTATTTATGTTATTTAAAAGTAATTTAATTTTAAGCATAAAATCACAGATATCAATGACTGTTTTGAACTAAATTTAAAATGCAAATTATATTCACCTGGCCATAATATCGTACCTTTTAACAGCTTTTTACCCAAAGATATGTTTACTGTTCTACCTGTAGTTGGGGTGAACGACACCCCTCTGTGAGGTATGGAATACATTACAGAATACCTGTCAGAATCTCAATAGAGTCACTGCCCTTTGACCTGAATGACGTAGGTCACTAAAACTTTATGTATAGTTACAGCAAAGGAGAATAACTCAAGATGTGAATCATTGAACGGATGTGATCAAGATAGGATGCACTGTCTGCACCATGGCAATGCAGTTGGTCTGTCAGTACTTACCAGCTGGTGCTTGCATGCCTACTGCAGCATTCAGTGCTGTGGATGTTGCAGGCTTAATTGAATGAGGAATCATTGAATAATTGATTAACTACTTTATATTTTGGTTCTGGCATTGAATTCAATTAAATATTGTTGAAATGTTGAATTAATGAGTGGTATTTGATGAATAGGTAGCTGGTTGAATAAACAAATTAAAATGTATGTGGTAGATTCAGATAAAGCATTTTTCCATCATTATCTATCTTACTGCTGGATTAGGCACAGGCACCAGCGTTTGGGGCTTCTCCAGAATGGAAAGAGTTAAATGGGTCAGCCAGCTGTGATTATCATATGTGTACCTGTTTAATACCGAAATATGAAGTGTGAGCGAAGTATCTTTCAAGGTTTAACCCTCTCCATACTGGAGCTAACTGGAGATGCCCTAACTTGCAATGCATGTGCCTAATCCAGCAGGGAGAGGGTAAAGAACCCTTTTGCTGGATTAGTCACAGGCATAGCTCTTTAGGTCATCTACAGTTGCTTCCAGCAGGGGGAGGGTTAAATAACCCTTTTGCTGGATTAGGCACCGGCATAGCTCTTTAGGTCATCTACAGTTGCTTCCAGCAGGGGGAGGGTTACGGTAACACCTTGTGTTTTTCACACCAGTGAAGACGGATTTGGTGAGAAGACCGGCTAACTTGGCACTGGCGCACACAGGGATAGTATGTCAGGGTTCTTATCACGTCTTGTATTGTAGCATGCTTTGTTGGAGTGAAGAGACTTACTATAGATGTACGGGTGTGTGCAATGTCATGGGCACCTGGTCAGGTTGACCACTTCAGACATACACTTGGACATGTATTGATAAGACATACTGTAAAGGGATGAAGGTGTTTACTTTGATGGTCAGGGGTACATGGTAACATGAAGTATTGTGGTAGATGTTGCTACATCCCTGGATTAAACTCTCCTCTGTAACTGAATTATTTCCACAATTTGTGCTTTCAGTAGCACATTTCCTATCTACCCTGTATTGCATATGTTCAATATTTAGACTAGGTTTTCCCCAAGTTTCAGGGGAAACCCCTTACACTAAATAACATTGTGGAAGTGATCAAAGGAAACTGCATTGTGAGGGCCTGGAAGGTGTGCCAAGTTACAGCGTGTAAATATGTTAGTGTTGACTTCCAGCTTTGTATGAAATATTGAAAACTCGACATATGATATCTGCATTGTTTTCCAAACCTGAAAGGAAACCGATAATTAAGGAAGAGAGTTTTTACATTTTTTTCTATGAGGTATACCTCATACACATCCTATTATGGAGTGAGCTTTTTATTACAAACACGTATCAGTTACTACGTCAAATATTATTAACTTGTAATACCAGGATTCTCTGTGTAGGAAGGTTTCAGTGCGTTTTACTATTTCATTGGATCCTTGAATATATTATCACCTGATCGCACATGTCACTAATATGGTCTCATGTCCCATATATAGCTGCTCTATGGTTGATGTCATCATGACCAATATATATTTGATAAAAATCTTAGAATAAATGTTCAAGGTTATTTATTTTAGTGCTCACCGAATTGTAATTATTCCAAACCATACATATCTAATGTGACACATGCCTCTACCGAATAATTACGTATTTTTGTTTTCATACCACATTATCCTAAAAGTAAATAATTAAGTATTTCATTGTATGGATACTCACGCCAATATATTTTATTTATAACCAGTTATGCGATTAATATGATACATTTATGTACGGTCAGCTTCTGCATATATTAGACGATAAATTATTTTCATTTAATCGTGATCGTATTTCCTCGATTTAAATAATAATACGGATATATCTGGATGTGTTCCGTACCTCCCTTGCTAGCTTCACCAGGATACGAGACCAGTGACCGCCACCCGACTATTGCTATATGTGTGTATGATGTCATGCACCTGGTACATGAGACAGCGTGCAGATTGTGACTTGTGAGTTACTGTTACTGTTAGTTTCTTCTCTTGTCTCCCGTCTTTGGAAGAATACATGCGCGACTCGACACATTTGTGCTGCCGTATCACCGCCAGGTAATGCTGTTCAATGCAGGGTTCAGTATATAGAATGAAACCTGAGAGTAAGATTATTGTTCTTTTTGGAAGATGTGTTTCTCTTGCTGGGGGTCCAGTAGTCCGGAGATGATTCTCATTGAACATGCTGGATGTACATGGCAGTGTCTTAGTCTTACCTTTGTTGTCATCCACCAGAACCATGTGTATACATTACATATGCAAGGGTAGAGTTCAAGGACTGAACACTTCCGTTTTCAGTTCATATTTAGATTTTTCATGTTTTTGATGTTGAGCCTTGTGTAAACCCTCTTTTCACTATTTCTCTGAATCAGTATTCAAGGAGGTCTTGTTTCTACAGAACCAACATGTTATGATCTGAACCAACATCACATGACATGCCAGCCATGACTATCTAAGTGTCAACTTTAATTTTGATCATAAAGTTTTATTATTTTCCACATTGATAATATTTTATTTCTATTTGTTTTACGGATTACTATATCTTCAGTATACATTTTTATGTAAAGAACTTTTATTTGAGATCAGACAAATATGTGGATATGAATTTAACTTCTTGTAGGGTTCTAGGCAGCCTTCAATCTTTTTAGATAAATTACCTTATTCTACAGAAAAATGATGTTGATTATGGAAAAGGAGTAGCAAGAATTGTTATTATATTCCAAGATTAATCAGTCTTATGAGAAACGATAACTATGTAAACTTCTCATTGATAATTTAATTCTACTGAATATAAAATTCAACAATTCCGTTATCGTAAACTAACCAGATTTTTTTTTTCATCTCTCAAACCTTGACTACTTTAGCTAACTGATATCTTTAGTAATATTGTGTTGCTTTAAGAATCTTAATAAAAAAAAGTTAATCATAATCAATTTCTTTTATTATTAAGTTTATGACTTTTATGTTCAAAACTGAGATAGTGATTGGAGGATTCTTTTTCAGTAGAAGAATTCCTCCGGCCCTAAACTGACAAGTCATCATATAAATGAAATAAGCTGCTCTAAACCTAATTAAAAATATATATTTATATATATTTGATAGAATTCAGTTATTTTATTTAAATTAAAATGCCAAGAAAACCTTGGCCTGTATTATCGAAACTTTGTAAGTCCTAAGAAGTTTGTAAGTACAGTACTAAGAATTGCCTAACTGAGTTTCTGCTTATGTTAATTTTTAAGAGATCTATTATCACTAAGAAGTTTCGAGAATACTGCCCCTGGCCTTTTACCGTATATCGAAATGTTCAGAAATTGTCAAGTCATAAAATATAGATAATTGTCACCCTGTGTACATGGTGAAGTCCATACATATCTAGAACCGTATAAACAAACAGGAAATCAGAGTTTTGTTTGTAGATCCTGTCTCTAACAAAAGAAATGTGGGAAGGTAGGAAATGACTTGACGTTTTCCATCGCAAAAGCTTCAGCAGTGAATGCGATTTCATATTTTGTAAGATTGGTGAATTATGATGGCTGTGAGGAATTTTTCCTTCATGAAATGTCTGTCATGTAGATTGTATTATTAGTGTGCACCACCAAGGTCTGTCAAATTCTCATCACAAATACACATCTGTCAGTAAATTGGCAACAGGATTCCATCAAAAATGGTACAGTTTCCGAAATGTAGAAATAAGTAAGCATTCGGTATGTCTCTGAAGTTGGGGTTCATGATGATACCCTAGCATTATCATATCTTCATTATACCATCCACTGAGCTCACTGTAGTATTTATTTCAGTAGTTCGGATGACATTTAATTGAATTTATGGAATGTTGTATGAATGAATTCAGATATTTATGTATTCATAAATATAAATTAATGGCCGAAAGATATCTTGTGTGGAAGCTTGTACCAAATTTTGGAACTCATCTTGCTGTTATTACGCAAGTTTTTGAAGAATACCTGGATCCTGTGAATGCTTTGCACTTTATCTGTTGTTAAATTAATATTAATCAAAATGTGCATGTCCAAAAAGACTACTGGTCCTATTTAATTTTGTTTATTATATTAGGTAGGGCAAGGTGATGTTCTTTGTCCTCTTTTCTTTGTTTTATATATGAAATTATTGATGTTAAGCCATTCTGGCTACTGGTCCTAATTAATTGTGTTTATTATATTTGGTAGGGCAAGGTGATGTTCTTTGTCCTCTTTTCTTTGTTTTATATGTGAAATTATTGATGTTAAGCTATTCTGATATAAATTTCAAATTATTTTCATTAACAGTATTAAATCATGTAATATTGATTGTTTTTAATGATTTTCTAGTACAACTGTGATCATAATTTTGATTATTATTTGTTACAGATTGGACCAACTGACAGATAATGGCATACCGCAGGCACGCAGAGGTAGGCCCAGCGTTCATTTCTTGTCTACATCCACCTATCTGTATCTGTCCATCACGGTGGCCACTTGGCATTGTTGTCAGTGCGTCGCATCATCCTGTGTTGACTGTACTGCGATTCACGAACAGCCGTGACATTTGTGGAGATGCAACACTACTGTTATCATTGGAATGTTATCGCAATGTTTTGACTGGTTAAAGTGAAGCCGACCCATTATGTCTGACATACTTAGCGGAAGGTTAACGTCCAATACATGTTATGTTATTCCAAGTACAATCTGTGGATGGATTGTGCATTGTGTTCCTGTCATTGGCAGCAGTGTCAACTGTTGAATTATTCCATTGTTTCAAGCTTTCCTCTGGTGAATAAGCAAATTTCAGCTCTGAAAGAGAAATAGTTATCTGATACTTTCCTCTATTGTAGGTGAAACAAGATTAAATATGAATTCAGTGAATACAACACCTTAGATGATGGATGCGATGCCCTTGATTAAAATATTTCGTCAAATTCACTTTGTCCTATTGAATTCTGCTGTCAAATTAGACATGTCTGCAGTATATCACCAGTTCTAGTAGCAGTGTTTTACTGAAGGTAGACTTCTCTTATTTCACAGTCTAATAATACATGCTTACGGTTTAATGCATTTTCCCATATTAAATTTCAGAATGGTTAATATGGAGGTTACCCTGGCTAGGTTGGTCATGAGGCTAAGAGTTCATACTATGTATATCCTTAGGTGAATCGGTGGGATACTAAAAATTACAAGCTGTTACCATGAGCAGCTCAAACCAACCTACTTATATTTATTATATTTATTATTGCTTTAGAATAAATATAGGTTCATGTTATTAAAGTAGAGCACGTGTGGGAAAGGTCGTATATGAATTCTGTTGTGTTTGAGATGTTTGAGTTGATGGAGAATTATGTTGGAACCAAAAATATTTCCTGCAGTTATGGATTAAATTTGAGATTTGAATTTGCTCTCACAATATAATATTGAATTTCAATAATATTTACAGATTTAAAATTTAAAGGCACAATACCATTTCATATTATCATGATTCTGAACAGTATGCTACTGGGCTGTGTTTCACGATAGGGGTGTATATTTACGCCGGACATAAATGAAGTACCGGTAATACAATCAACTTAAATGACGTAATACAAGCAAATCTGCATAATTTACGTCCGGCATAAATAAACAACCCTTTTGTGAAACGCACCCAAGGAAATTACCATTGGTCTGAAAAAGTATTATAATTTACCATTACTGAAATGTATTATTTTTTTTTTGTATCCTTTAGCAAGTCTAGATGATAGATACCTAGTCATAACCAACTGTTTAGCCTGAACAAATAATCTTGTTTTCTTTTCTGCTGTATTATTGCCGTTGCAATAGGTTATGTTGTGCTAACCTATGTGTTAGTGCTTGTGTCATTTTAACCTTTTTGACTTCAGATTTAGAATGTATGCTGAGTAGACACATTTGCTTAAGGTACAGGTCAGGTACTACTGTTTATGGATCGTCGCAAATGGGTGAAAGATTCCCGCAGCGACGTTAAACTCCATATTCACTCACTCACTCACTGTTTATGGCATCTCTGGTTTCCTCCAGCAGGGATGGGGTTAATCATAGGGCCAGGCTACAGTACTGTGTAGGTTGCATGTTGTTGTGTGTGTCAAAGCAAACACTGGCAGTTGAACATTCCCATTTGTTTTCAGGATCCAAATGAAATCAGTATTGATGATGAGGCCCCTAGAACTCTTGTGGTAAAAATCGACATTTATGCTTGAATGCTTGATGTTTATTTTTCACCTCAATATTGCATGTCTGATTATTTTTTTCTCTCTCCTGATGTTAGCAGTTCTTCACAACATTTCTTTAACCGTGTTTATAGAAGTACGTACAGTAGACCTCGCATGTAACGTACTAATATGGACCGGATATTTTTGTCCGTTATATGCGAAGTCCGTTATACGCATATACCATAATTAGCATTAGACGGGACCGGGGCTACCAGATTCAGTACATTATAGGCGAGTGTCCGGTTTATGTGAGGCCGTTGTATGTGAGGTCTACTGTATATAATTTTCTGAATACCAAATGTAAGTCTCAGCAGTAAGTATTAAATTAGATAGGAGAAAATATGGGTGAAATATTCCCGCTGTGACGCAAAACAATAATTCACTCAGATAGGAGATGAAGGAGATAACCACGATAATTACTCTAATAATTCGAGCCCTAGAATAGTTTAAACACCTAAATTATATACTGTCGCAATTCAGTTATCATCCTTGGTTTTGTAACTACCAGCCTGTAAGAGTCAAGGATAATTCAGAATATGTAAACTATTTATGATGAACCAAATGACCGCTAATAAATACCAGAAGAAATAATGAACCAAATTGAAGACAATTACTGTAATTTTCCGCTACTGTCCAGGCAGTAATGACATTGAGTATCTGGTAATCTAATACAAAATTAATATTTTGTGGTGGAAAGTAGTTCAATCTGGTATGTCAGAGTTATCTAATACAGTGCTCCCTCGATATAATGCTGAATGTGGGGTCCATGACATGCCACCCACGTTATAATACCCGCGTTATATCAATTGGAGAAAAAAAGAAGATTTAAAAATAATAATTTTTAAATGGGGTCGAGGGAGCACTGTACAACACAAATCGTCAAATAGTATCATATGGTGACAAATATTTAAATAATGATTTTCAGCACAGTTTATTCCTAGAATGAATCTGACTGAGCAACTCATCTAAAGAACACAATGCTAAATCTTGTAATATTTGTATTTGAAAACCGTACATGTAATCAGGATAATTTAAATGATTTATTCTCCACTTTGCATGATTTTCATATTTATGCATTGGAAATTTAATTTGAAAATTAGGGGTAAAATATACAGGTTTTATGCATCATATTGAATACTGATTATAATTATTATTATATTTCAATTGTAGAAATTTTCTTTTCTTTGATGAAGCTTTTTGAAAAGTTGATTATTTTTATTTCATATATGCATGGTGCATTTACTTATTTACTTACTTCAACTTCTATCAGCATTCTTCACCAATCAATTTATATTTTGTCACATTTCTTTTAAGATTAATGATTGTGCACATTCACAGTAAATATTCTGTTTGATTGTATTTATTCTGTTTGTTCTGAATGCACATTGATGTTACTGTAGTTACCTTAATTTAGATACTTGTATTTTCTACCTTTCATGTCTTTAGATTTTATGTGCAATGACTTTCTATCTCACGTTCTTCATTGTTTCATCTGTTATTGTCGCCAATGGGGGAAAGATTACCCGCAGCGATGTTAAACTCCATAATCACTCATCTGTAATTGAATGCCAGTTGTTTCATTGGTTAACTGGTATATCGTTCTGTGTTTTCTCAAGCTGTGTTTTCACTGTGATTAGACGAGTGCATGATTTATATGTACCTGTGTATCCGTTGTGACTCGTGACAACAGTGTACCTAAGTTTAAGCACATTCCAGAAACTTCTCAATCAGATCCAATAGATAAGGGGAGAGGCTAGTGGCTCAATTGCTACGAGATTGACTCTACCCAAGGGTGCCAAGTATCCTAGTGGATGTTAAATTGATGATAAATTCAGTGATGGTAGTTCAATGTTAAGTTTTTTCTTTCTTCAATATGGAATTAATGTAGATATCTAGATAGCTATGTAATTTAAATTATATGAATGTTCTGGCGGTTGCTAGTCTGAAACATGTATTTCCTTGGTAGCAAAAGCCAAAACATTCACGTAAATCAATCAATCAGTCAATCAATCAAACAGTAAATCAATCAATCAAGAGATGGAAATGTCTCTGATTTTCCTATCAGGAATCACAAACTTTGAAGCTCTCATATCCATTATAAGACCATAGCGCTATTGTTAGTGTACAATCTACATGTATTGGAGATGGCTACGAGAGTCCTTATGGTCTGGTAGTAGATATGAGAGCATTAACAAGGATACCAGTGAGCACCATGTAGATTATGTCCATGTTCCTCTCCACCAGCACACACCGGAGGAGGCCGTCCCCCTCACCGGCCGCGATGACGCAGCGGTGGTGTGGATGCCAGACACGTCGACCGCCGGTCAGCGGGACGACACCCAGGACCGCGGCGCCCCAAGTACTTCAAATGGGCGGGCGACGGTCCCGGACCCACGCTCCTCCACCATCATCGGCATGGACCGCTCTGAGTGTGTGGGACACATCTCCACACTGCATGATGATGTGGAGAAGCTGTTCGATATGCCCGTCAAATTCGACATTGCGTCGCTGTCCTCGCCGTATGCAGTCCATGACCTGAACAGATGCCCCAGTGAACTGCCGCAGGTCGACACGCACCGCTACGATGAACAGGACTACGGAGGTATTTGTAGTTTTGGAGTCAGATTTACCTGTAAAGATGAATGTAATGTAAATCGAGATGTTGAAGACATTAATATGAACAGCATTACGGAGGTATTTGTGTTTTAGGAGGTATTGGATTTACCCGTGAAGGTCGAGTCAATGTAAATGTAGATGTTGAAGATGTTAATATTTCTTTGGGGGTTGGCTCCCTCGATATTGCGCATTCGGATACAACGCGGGTTCCGTGGACCCCATTTAAAAAAAGAAAATAAAAAAAAATAAAAAATCTTTTTCTCCAATTATATTTGTTGATGCAGGTATTATAATGCAGGTGACATGTCATGGACCCCAACTGCAGCATTATATCGAGGGAGCACTGTATTATATGTTGTACTGGTGCCATTCACAGACTATCTTGTCTCCGAAGTTACAGCACAATGCTCATAAATTTTTGTCCACAGTTCATCGGCGGATGTCCTTCCCCCACATTCATCAGCCCCTCAGATCCCTGTCCACAAAATCCCTCAAGAACATCAAGCCGTCCAAGGTGAAGAAAAAGAAGAAGAAGAAGAAGGCCAAGATTCGGAGCTTCCCGTCCAAGGGCGCCCTGACGTCGCCTCCTATTCCTGAAGAGGAAGGCGAGGAAGAAGATGATGATGATGACGAGGACGAATCTGAGGACGAGGTATGTTGGAGACATGTGTGGACTCCGTGGTTTGGACTATTGGTGCCAGTCACTGGGAATCTGTTACGTTGTGTTATTAGCAGAATTGACAACTTTGTTTGAAAATATTTCAGAATTGATTGCAATTTGTTTGATGCTCATCGAGGTATGAACAGAAAAACTTTTTTTATTATTTGTATTCATATCTCGATCAACAGTGAACAAATTGCAAGCAATCCTTATGAATAAACTACAATTTGGTGGAGATTTCAGATTTACGGGATTCACTGTAATTGTACTGACACCTCGATGAATGTAAAATGAAATGCTGTCAATAATTACGAATAGAATTTAGAATAGGCCTGAACATTGTGGTGAAAAAAAGGTAATAAATACTGTCGTTACCTCTGCAGTCGGATGAATTCGACGAGGGGTTGGATGAGAATGACGGCGAGCAGATCATCGCGACCACACATGCTGATGGACACAGACCCTCTGATCCTAACGTTCAAGTGGGCTTCTTCATCGGCGACCCGGACGGTGACATGCCGTCACCCACCAAGGAGAAGAGGAGTTTCCCGGGCGACGACAAATCGGTGTCGTCCACATCGTCTCAGCAGTTCCAACGTACGGATTCGGAGGATGCCGCGACATTGTTTTCCCTGTCGGACGACGAGCCCCAAGTGTCACCGCATGCCGCTGGTGCGCACGTGGCGGGTGGCATGAGACACGGCGGAGGCGGGTCTAAGAGTGGCGGGTCTCGCGTCACGTTTCAAGTCGGTAAGCCGCTGTGATTTCAGACATGTTTAGTCTCATGCGAGTAAAAGATTTGTGCTGTGACGTAACGTAACAACTCTCACTCATCCAGGCAATGTAAAACAATAACTCTCTCACTTCTCACTGCTGTCATGTCAAATAATAGTGTTTTTCAAGATTATGCATGGTATTGTTTCCACGATGGACTGTAAATTTATGTTAGCATTTTTATCTTATATTTGTAATTCTAGATTTGATTTCAACTGATTATTATTGACACCAGTGTCGCTTTTAATTTAAAATATATATTTTTTTACAAATACATAAGAATACAGTTGAATTTGTGTTAGGACTAAGCTGTCATGTTCTAGGACACAGTATAAGTGAATTCATTTCCTTCCATGGATTGCCATCATGTCCAGACGTTTTCATTGCTGTTGAATAGGTCCAGACAGCAGCATGGCGAGTCTCACCAACCGTGACGACCCCAATCTGCCACAAGCTAACGGTGTCGTACAGTAAGTTTCCCTGCTGCATCTCTCGCAGAGTCAGTACCGCAAAGCAATAATAATAATACTGTAATAATAATAATAATATTAATAATGAATAATAAAAAATATTTAAAAAATAATAATAATACTAATAATTCAAAAAAATAAAAATAAAAATAAAAATAAAAATAATAATAATAATAACAATAATAATAATAATAATTGGCTGATTTATGTGTCCAGGGGTAGATGTATTTGCACTAGACGTGGCTTAGGACATGCAGACCCTCAGGGTTGTTTTCAGCTGATATTCTATTGCCATGCCTCATTTGTATAGTGGCTCATTCACAACAGCGGTGCTCTGTGCACAAGAATTACCAATTATTTTGCAAAGTAATCATGTTATTAATCATATTAGTGAAAGAATCTAGAAAGCGACTCTTAAAATTATTCTTTTGTAAGAATCTAGGTTCACCAAGAATTACTAACATGTTTCTCGTATCTCCGTGACCAGGCCTGGTGGCAAGAAGCCGCGGAAACACCACCACCACCACGAGCACTTCCGCAAGGAGCACCTGATCATGCGGCGCCAGCGCGGTTCCGAGGTCCACCTGGACAAGGAGCCAGCTCTGAAGAGGTCGGCCACCGAGGTCGACGAGGCCATGAGCCTGCAGACAGCCGACCTGGATAATTTGGCCAGTAAGACAACACAGGCAGGCAATCAGGGGTCCATTCTTTCTAGCAGCGTACTCGTAGTCCGTCTTCTTAGCTGGTGTTCCAGTGACCGTACTGGACGCACATTCTGGACAGGGGGCTGCTGCTTTCTAGCTTTCTATACTTTCTGTCCAACACATGCGCAGTTACCAAGGATCAATCATTGCAAATGGGTGAAAGATTCCCGCAGCAACGTTAAACTCCATATTCACTCACTCACCAAGGATCAACACCGCACAGTGTAACTGCGCATGCGTCGGACGGAAAGTACGGACAGAACAGCTAGAAAGAAGCAGCCCACTGTCCAGATTGTGTGTCCAAGACTGTCAATGGAACACCACCTTAGTCTCGGTTCTGCTCTGTCCTTGATTTCCCATCCTGGGTATCGTCACAAATGGGTGAAAGATTCCCGCAGCGACGTTGAACTCCATATTCACTCACTCACCGTCCTGGGTATCGTTTCTCGAAGTTCTCCTATCCACTATGACACCATAGCGCTCTCGTAAGTTCACGACCCACATACATTAGAGATGGTTACGAGAGTATGGTCTGGTAGTAGATATGACAGCATAGCGCTCTCGTAAGTTCACGACCCACATACATTAGAGATGGTTACGAGAGTATGGTGTTGTAGTAGATACGAGAGCTTCGAGAAATCATACCCTGGCCCTGAGATTACGAAACAATTTGAGTAGGATTTCATGCTCAAGATCAAATTTTGTATGGAGATTTGTAAATAACACTTTTCAGTTCAGAATGATATTGTATTCAACAATGTTTTGTAATCTCAGGGACTGACCTGTGTTTCATAAAAGGGTCGAACTACCAATAGTCGAGGGCAAGTCCAGGCATATGCCATTTCCTGCTATAATATAGCATTGTGTATGCAGAGATTTATGTCCGAGGAACACCGTGATGCCATGTCTGTTGTGCGTA
This sequence comes from Lepetodrilus elevatus, assembly GCA_034780755.1. Lineage (NCBI taxonomy): Eukaryota > Metazoa > Mollusca > Gastropoda > Lepetellida > Lepetodrilidae > Lepetodrilus > Lepetodrilus elevatus. The sequence goes on from JAVCKZ010048761.1 coordinate 14,571, forward strand.
GTGTACAGATGTCATCCATGGTGATAGATCTTACTGTTTCACACAATTGCTGCAGGTTTTGATCCTATCCAATACAGACTGATGCCACATCACTGAAATACTGTGAGAAAACTGCCTTGCAACCCCAAAATTAATTATCTCATTCTCTTATATGTTTTACTTTATTACATCTTTGTAGTATTCCAGTTTTTAACTTTAATTTTTCCCTTCACATTGCCATGCTTTATTCTTGACATGAATCATCTTTTGATTGCAAAAATAATTGTTCTTAACATTTCGTGCCATATTTGGTATTTTCAGTTATGAAAAGAAAACGCTTTACCATGCAGAATTGAAAGTGCGTTGTTTGACAGAAATGTTTTCGGTACTGCATGTGGCTGTTCCTACTTGCAGGCCACAGGTTCGAGGACGTCCGAGGTATTCGGCGCCACAAGATTGATCGTCACCGTGGTGCACTGCAAGCCATCGTCCACTTCGGCAAGCAGGCCAAGGAGAAGACTGCGGTCAAGAAGAAAGTGGACCACACTCCGCACGAGGTGCGTGCAAATATATAGCTGTCTGTAGGGACAGGCAGTGAACGAATCTTGAAATCGATTCTAAGCCTCAATTTAAAAAAGATAAAATACACGATAAATAAATACATTAAAAAAAAATTAAGAAGTGGGTAATCCCGCCCTGGGGCCTGGCAGCACTGGTTTACTGCAACATTCAGCGCTATGGATATTGTGGGTTTTCCTCCTGCCCTAAAACTGAAAAGTAGTAATATCAATGAAATGATCTAGAAAGCGACTCTAAACCTCAATTTAAAAAGAAAATACAATAACAAAATATTTGTGTGTTTATTTTGTACAACCTCTGCCCATTTCTGTGGCCTCTCAACAAGTAGTTTAGTCTTACACTGCCCATTTCCATAGCCTCATTTAGTCCGACACTGCCCATTTCCGTAACCTTGTTTAGTCCGACACTGGCCATTTCCGTAGCTTTGTTTAGTTCGACACTGCCCATTTCCATAGCCTCATTTAGTCCAACACTGGTCATTTCCATAGCCTAGTTTATTCTGACGGTGAGCCTGGTCTGCTGCAGGTGTTTGTGGAGCTGGACAGACTACACAGCACTAAGGACGCAGGTCTGGAGTGGGAGTGGCGGGAGAAGGCGCGGTGGATCAAGTTTGAGGAGGACGTGGAGGAGGGCGCGGAGAGGTGGGGCAAGCCGCACGTGGCCTCGCTGTCCTTCCATAGTCTGCTGGAGCTCCGGCGCGGCCTCGAACACGGTGAGTTGTCAGATCTCGTGCCGCGATGCTCTCGTCTGACACAAGACGTTTGGTAGTGCTCACGATGTCTGTGAATTTTTAAGGTGAAGCAAAAATAAAGTGTGCTGTTGATATAACGACCTGTCAATGTCAATGCAGGGTTAAGCTTGGATCTCATTGCATTAGTCATGTGTGTGTGAAATATTTCTACTGCAACACTTTCATTCATTCATTCATTCATTCATTCATTCATTCATTCATTATAAGGCTGGTTGCTATAACGAGGGGGGCTATAATTGATCGATGGTACACTGTATAAGTAAACATTTATATAATTAACTTAATTCATCAATATATATATTATTCAAGATTTCTTTTAAAAAATGACTGAAATTTCATAGACCTCAGTAAGGGCCGACCCTGGGCTTGTTTACTGCTGAAATCTGTAAGCTAGTTTCTTTTCAGATAGAACATAAATAAATAATTATTCCTCATCTCCAGGCACAATGCTGTTGGATCTCGACGCCACGGATCTGCAGTCCATCATCCACCACGTAGTGGAGAACATGAGTACCACCGACCAGATCCGCGACCAAGATAAAGGGAGACTAATCCGTACACTGCTCCTCAAGCACAAGTAAGCTCCCCTTTCACTGCATCGTGGAAATGTTTGGTTTCCTGAATGAACATGTAACCTTGCATCGTTTTGTCATCTTTACATTCAGAATTGCATCGTTAGATCAGTAAATCCTACCTTTATTTGAATCTCCTTCACTTTCAAATTTTTAGTTTAAATTTGTTATCTCTTTCCATAATGGCTTTGCATATCTTTTGGATCATGGAATTATATGTTTAGTATTTTCTCTTTTAAAAAAGGATTCCATGTTTTCGCAATTTTTATACATTTGTAGTTTTCATTTTCCCCCAATTAATCCACATTTTTAACAAATTCACCATTACTATTATCATTACTATAATCTTGTAATCACATGGGTTGGGTGTAACTTGCTTTGTTCAGCTTCAATGAAAACATGGACAATTTATCATAATTAACAGAGCAACACATAGTAATTAATCTTAACTCGTATTTAACAGTTATTATTTGTAATTTATTAATAGTACCGTAATAATTTGTAATTTTGTAAGAAAATAGAACTTGAAAATAGGCTTTTCATTTGGCGTATAAAAAAATGCATGGATTTGTATGAATGACAGTAATTTGTTCCTGCAATGTTAGCCATTTAGTGTAGAGAATGTCGTCCAACAGCTTATTAATACTGTGGTCTCCTAGAGTTATTGACAAACAAACCGTACATGCATCCAACAACAGTACAAATATATGTGCTGCAGTGTGAATATGCTTACCGTATTAGGAATTCTTAAGTGACTAATTCAACATATTAATTATAATTACAATCGTTCTTTTGTGTTTTAAGAATAATAGTCGGGTAATGTATGGACAGTGTTTCACATTAATTTTGATAGTTCATATTCATTGTTCATGACCGTTCATATGGATTCAAACTTTCTTTATAGTTTCTTGGAGGGTGGGATTATAAACTGAATGCTTATTAATATAATGGTTTATTGAATTATCAAGTTGTTGATTTCTATTCAGCGTTCTTTGCGTGACTGTTTTTGTTGACTAGTAGAGTTTGTAAAAATAAGCAGTGTCTATCAGTATCCTATTATCAGGGCTGGAGATTATGAAACGCTTTTTAGTTTGATTTTGTGCTCATGTTTTGTTCATGTATAAAGGTTGAGCTTGAAATTGTACTCAAATGTTACATAATCTCTGGGCCTACACTTAATCAGATAAGTTTAAATGACTCCAACCCAAGACATATGTGAACGTCAGCCACATTAGTTATTCTGTCAGATACATACTTGCTATTTGGTACAATCACATGAAGGACTAGCTTGTTCTGTCTCCAAAAATATGAATATTCGAACCTAGTCAAAATCATTACATTCACATCTTACTCTTTTCTACTTGCACCGTATGCATCAACCTGCACTGAATCACGACTTCCTTATGATATTAAAATTTTAATATTGTACTGTTGTGCTTTCGCTGCTATCTTCTCTGAATTAAAAGCTATGTAGTAAATGTATAAGGTGATAGACATTGCTACATTTTCAACAACATTGTCAGACAATTGATGCTTTTGTTTTGCTAAAATTGAAGTGTTGCTTCTTAATTTATGTTCTGCTTTGATTTTTTTCACTATTAATACCATTTGCTTAATGTCACTCATTTTCAGGCATGTTAGCGAAAGATCTACGTTTCTCCCCAGAAACGTGTCCTACTCCAACCTTGTCGGGTTGGATACGTCCAGGTTTGCTATTTTCCATGACATTGTACATAGGATTCAATGTCCACATGTCCTTTCATGTCAAGACTCGTACTTGTTAACCCCTCGTACCTCCAACCCCCACCCATCCAGAGTTTGCCTCCTGTGGGTGGTGAACTCACAAAGTGTTAATCTTAACTCTTGGCATAATACATTTTTACATCTGGGGTGCGTTTCATGAAAGGAGTGTATATTTACGCCGGACTAACATATGCCCGACGTACAGGGGCAAGTTAAATTGCACTGCGGGCAACCTACTTTTTAACATTTTGCACCTT
>JAVCKZ010048772.1:0-18451 GCA_034780755.1 Lepetodrilus elevatus
GTAATGAATGTCACATGATTTACATGTGCCAGGCATGTTGCCAGGCCTCCATAGAGCACATAGTCTGACTAGAAAATGTGCATGAAACTTCAGTTCGGGATATTTCTTAGATGCTATTTTAGTCACCCGCTACAAATTAAAATCTGGTTTAACGAACTATTATTTTCTCTACCTGAGTTTTAGTTTCAAGTATCGTGGCCATAAACGTTGTTCACACAATGGACTTGTAAACAGTCTTGTATCGGGTTCCGAAAACTGTATTTACAATCAATTGTAGCTACAATTGTTCTAAGCAACGGGGTCCATGATACGTTATTTTGTGTGTGAGTGGGTGTTTAAATATACCAATGATATGCCCCACGCACTTAATATTAAATTATTCCTATATTGATCTTCGCATATACTCACCAACTTCACCAAGCATCATGAACTAGCAAGGCGTCATCCCACCTCTTGTCTTTGTATAAATAAGGTTAGTTTATAGCAGAACAAATATTCCAAATATGGCCCTGTGCAGCTTCCATAGAATCAATTTGATCTCATCATGGGTGATTCCACTTTCCAGATTGGACGTTCTACGATCGAAAAATCAGCGACAATGATTTCAGATGTGGGTCTCGTCGCACTCTGATTTAGGAAAGATTAGTAAAAAGTTTGGTCGCATTCAACTGACTTTGGTTTGAGGTAAGTGCTATACTGGTTGGTCTCTTTTGTTATTCTTAAGTTTATATTACGTTGGTAAAATGTCCTGTTTGTTTCCTCTTTTCATCTTTAATTGGTTCAAATTTGTTTTCAGCTGATGTGTAATTTCACCGGCTAGATGGAACTTAACGGTGACATCTGTAAATATCTAAAACGATTTGTCATTCATTGACAAATTACTATTCTTAATAAGGCTGTGTAAGCTCTTAGTAAGTATTTTTGCAAGCTTAATCATTTCAATACTTAAATTAGGAATTGTGTATAGTTTTGCGAATCTATTTTAAAAAATATTAAAAAATACATTTAAACTGATTAAATAAGTTTTAATAATTACATAACTCCTTTAAATTTATTAGAATATGAATTTAATTTCTGTTTTAGAATGTGATGGGAAATATAATGTTTACATACTAGAAGCATGTTGCTTGGTGTGTGAAATAACCACCGGCATATGCTTTTTCTTTAACTAACAAATGTTACCAGTTTCACGGTAGATTTAACATTTGTCGATTTACATATTGCAATATATGATCAAATGTATCGATAGAAATTTGTTAATATTTATATTATTACAATATCAAACTGAACTGATAATAAGATAAGCAAAAATACTATTATTAATGAAAATATATTCTACTGGATTAAACCTGCAATAGCGGTAGCGCAAACATCTGGATTAAATCTTCAATACCCGTAAAGCTAATATCTGGAGTAAACCTGCAATACCCGTAGCGCTAATATCTGGAGTAAAAACCTACAATACCCGTAGCGCTAATATCTGGATTAAACCTACAATACACGTAGCGCTAATATCTGGATTAAACCTACAATACCCGTAGCGCAAAAATCTGGATTAAACCTGCAATACCCGTGGCGCACCTGCGAGCACCGGCAGATGCTAAGGAACCAAGGATGTCAGTACTGACAGTGGGTGTACGGCTTTGCAATAGTACAGAGAGCACCTTGTCATGGTCGCACAGGTAAGGTAAACTTCCAGGAATATTGACGCGGGTTCGAACTTGCTGCATTTAGCTCGGACGTCGCACGATCTACCACTGGCAATCCATGTGACCAATACATTCTCGTAGTATATCTGACTATGATCTCATAACGAAAACGGCAGTTGAAACCGTAGACAATTGATGGAGAACGTTGGATCACTTGGAAAATAATAGGTTTATTTCTGTAATTTGAAATCATCTAATCTATTACATTTTCTTTAATTGTAAAGGAAGTGGACACATTTATTTACTTAGATAGTTTTATCTATTTTCATCATGTATGTCGAGTGAGATTATATCGCTCTTATGATGTGGTATTGTAAGACAGTAACATATATATGTGCATATATAAAAGTAGAATGTATTTCCATCTTCAGATATTATAAATATATTTGTATTCCTACTAATAATGTTTTTTCTAAATGCAGCCCTTCGGGTGGCTATTGTTTTATTGGTGTGGAAATATTGTGCTATTCAGGCAAGGAATTAACGTGGTGTAAGTTAGAAGGAATACTTCACCCGAGAAGAGCATACCATTGGGATCACAATGCAACTGTCCATATCAAGGTATTCAGTACTGCTAAGGTAGAATGATCCTCGAGACTACGGCCATTATGACTACACCTAACCTCCATAAACTAGTTGACGGAGGTTAAGTGTAGTCATAATGACCTGTGTTTCGAGGATGGGGTAAAAGAGAGGCGGGTAGATTGTCGGACCCGGTGGCAAAGGTCCCAACTCGTAATCCATCCCGGGGAGTTGGCGGACGTCGGGTGTTTGATGCAGACCGGAAATCATGCACTATTTGTACTGTAGCGCAGTTGTACGGCAATAGCAGCCGGTGCGTGCATGCATGTATACTGCAATACTGAGTGTTACGGGTGCTGCAGGTTTCCACACATCAGTAGTGTTATGAATTGTGTGATACTTTCATTAGAATAATTTGTTGATTGCATAGTTATTGTGATATGTGTCAGGTATGTTATCGATGTGAAGATGTGAAATCGTGGTGTTCCGTCGGCATGTTGTCAATTTATGTTCAACGGATGTCCAGTACACGGCATACATTTCCTGATATTTATTTTGATTTCGTTTTAAAATTCCACACGCCACTGGTTGAATTACTAATGTTTTAATTTATTCCTATTCACATAAGACAAATATGTCAAAGTATGAATATATGATAATAATGATAATGCATATGCTACACTTATTAATGCGTCAGATCCGCGCCTGAACGCGTGTAATCGTCATACTGAACCCATAGGTTGGTATACAACCAACAATGCTGTTAGCTTCCGTATTGCCATCTCATCATAATACCGTCTCCTGCTGGGTGAACACAGGGGCAGTTTAGAACCTGATGTCCACTTGCCACTTACCTAACCTGACGCCACAAGTCATCTGATTGCGTCTCAGTATTGGACAGAAACAAGTCCTAGAAAATCTCAAATCTTTATTTTCCGAGCTCAACCGTCATCAATAATACTCACTAACCAAGGTCGATCATTCTTAAGACCTCCAATATGAGTGGTCTCCGTGAAAGGCAATACTCTGCATAGTCGTAAGATAACGTGGCGTTTGGGGGTCTTTCGGAAGTTGAAATGCAAGAAACGTCCATTGATCATGACCAATGTTAATTCTAGTGTATATATCAAGACTCTATTAAGACTCTATAGCATTATATACTCTATGAATTATAATAAAGACCAAGGGCAAGGATGCTATTGCTGTTCAGATAGCATGGCGTTGGGGGTCTTTGTAAGAAACGTCCATTGACCAATGCAAATAATAGTAGGCTATATATTTAGCTTCATTTATGTAGCTAAAAGATGCCTCGTTTACTATGTTGCTATATGTTATGGGAACACCCTATTAGCTACAGAACTGCAGCTAGCTATATAATTATATACAAATTAAAATATTAATTACAATATTAATTATTATTGAACTATTGTGTCTTTCAGATAACATGGCATTTGACTGTGGGGTCTTTCAAAAGTTGAAACGTGCCAGAAACGTCCAACACCCTATGCAAATGGAGGCGAATACACTGTCCACCGTCAGCGGAAACGTCAAGAAGGTTGAGCCAGACACGCCATGCAGGTCGTCGGAGACGTCCGAATACGGAGTCTCTGATTGGTCAGAATTTGAAGGAATGTTTGCGACAGGTGCGATTGATTGGACACTCTCGTAGCGATCTCTAATTTTTGATGATCGTGCACTTACAAGAGCGCTTAATGGTCTCATAGTGGATATATGAGAGCTTCGACAAACGATACCCTGAATCAGTGCTGTTGTCTTCTGTTCTGTTCTGTTCTTTTTTTGTTGTCATAGTATATATAACAATGGTGTTCTAATTTTCAAATTGTAAAACAGATCATTTAAAAATTATTATCTTGGAAACTTTCATTGACCATCCAATGAACACATTATTTTAGAGCTATTGTGTACAGCCTTTGACAATTATATTGTAATTAATTTGTACAACGGCGTATTTCGATGGGTTTGTGTGGCATTTCATGCCTGAAAGTTCGTATTCTTGCTAATATTGCTCATATTATCATAAGTACGTTTGATAATATTATCGTATCCTTAAAATCCAGATGACAAAAACAGATAGCAGTGTTATGAATGTTTTGGTACTTTCATTAGCATCATTGGTTGATGATGATGATGATGATGATGATGATTAATATTATTATTTTAATTGTTATTGTTGTTATTATTGTTATTGTTGTTACTATTATTAGTGTTGGTCCTGCTATTATTATAACTATTACTACTACTACTGCTGCTACTGCTACTAGTAGTCGTAATAGTAGTAGTCGTAGTCGTAGTCGTAGTAGTAGTAGTCGTAGTAGTAGTAGTAGTAGTAGTAGTAGTAGTAGTAGTAGTAGTAGTAGTAGTAGTAGTGGTGCTTCTCCTATACTACTGCTATGATTACGATTATTTATTTATTATTACTATTACTATTCTTACTATTACTATTATTAGTTTAAAAAATTATATTATTATTATTATTATTATTATTGTTATTAATATTGTTATTAGTATTATTATTATTTTCACTATTATTATATTTTTTACTATTATTAATAATAATAATAACATTATTATTATTTCTGTATTAGATTTCCTGAAGACTGGCGGTTCAGAGAAGACATGTCAATTTCTTCACGAAATGGCGGACATCTTGCAGCGTTATCTCGTCAAACAGAATGACAGGAGTGGAAAGATCCTCGACTTTCACCACCCCCATCAACTGCGAGAAATGATGGGACATTGTCTCGACATTCACGAGACTCCCCGAGATCTCGAACAGATTCTAAGTGACTGCAAGGAAACTCTCAAGTATTGCGTCAAATCGGGTGGGTTAGTTGTCTGTTCATAGACATATTTGTAAATTGCTGGTAGCTAGGATTTGAAATTTTGACTGATTCTGGTTAATTGTGTAAATAATTCAACAAATGTTGTTCACAGTATACAGCTGGTATCTATTAGTTCTGTTCATATGTGCATTGATATAGTAGTATCTGAAAAGATTCATCATCGTTTCCATTCGAAATATATGTTCAATTAAGGAATGACGTCGAAAGTTACTTGCTCTATGGCCTGAAGAAGGCAAGTGGGTTCACGTGAGCAAATTGCCGTAGACAGTAGAAATGTACAACTACGATTCTGAAAAGGCCCATGGGTCCCCATCCTCGAAACACCAGCCATTATGACTACACTTAACCCCCTATTTAAGTGTAGTCAAAATGGCCTGAGTTTCGAGGATGATTGGTACCATGATAAAGCAAAGTGGAATACATTTCCTTCGATTGTACACACAACGAAACCACCAAGGTAACGTCGTTTTACGTCGTTTAGCATTATCATTCGTAGGTTTACGTCATATATAATACGCATGCAGGTCATCCACGTTTCTTCAACCAGCTGGGTACGGGCGTGGATGTGGTGGGAGTGGCGGGAGAGTGGCTTTCTGCTACAGCCAACTGTAATATGTGAGTACAATGTTCAGTTGCCTCGTAGACGTATAGGCTAAACCTGTGTTTATGTGAGTACAATGTTCAGTTGCCTCGTAGACGTATAGACTAAACCCGTGTATATGTGAGTACACTGTTCAGTTGCCTCATAAACGTATAGGCTAAACCTGTGTATATGTGAGTACAATGTTCAATTGCCTCGTAAACGTATAGGCTAAACCTGTGTATATGTGAGTACAGTGTTCAATTGCCTCGTAAACGTATAGGCTAAACCTGTGTATATGTGAGTATAATGTTCAATTAGCTCGTAAACGTATAGGTTAAACCTGTATTTATGTGAGTACAATGTTCAATTAGCTCGTAAACATATAGGCCGCAACGTATTTACATTTATGTACTCATAAAACATGGGAGTGGCTTTCTGCTGCAGCCGACTGTATTTATGCGAGTATACTGTTCCATTGGCTCTAAGCGTTTATATTAGGCCACAGCGTATTTACATTGTTGTATTCATAAAACATGTGAATGACTTTCTGCTACAAACTTCGTATTTGAGTAAATTTTACATTGGCTCGTAAATATTTATGTACGTTATTTCTGCTGATTTTGCGTTTTAGTGCCGATAGAATATGAAAAACCTAATGAATACGAAAACCTTTCGTATGATATTCAGGCAATGTATATTGATGTGTATATACACGTGCATGCAGGTTCACCTATGAAGTCGCCCCTGTATTTACACTCATGGAAGAAATCATTCTTCAGCGCATGCTCAGTCTGGTTGGGTGGGAGGATGGTGACGGAATATTTGCTCCAGGTACATATATTTCATGGTGCACTTATTGCCCACACACATCTAACATATTAACATTCTCTTTATTAAAGGCATACAATCACGGTTTGTTGACTTACCAATGTGTCATAGTCAAGCTTATTTTACCTGAAAGGATTGCATTTTATTTTATCTACACAAATATATTGGGCAAAATTATATATTTTCCGCAGGTTTTCAATATTTTCATATTTTATTTCATTTTTGTATTTTTCAGGTGAAATACGTTTGACCATGAACTATGCCAACAAGCCTTTAGACTCTAGGGATTATACCACATCGATGTCGATGCATATGTCTATAAGTCTGTGTGCTATATTAGTAGATTTACGGTATTGCGTTGGTAATTTCACGACAGCTTCTATATATGTACAGTAGATAGACGGTCGCTTAGTCTAGACATATGTGTCTAACCACAGGTATAATAGGTGCATACTGTCAACGTCTTGACTCGTTAAAGGTTACCGATGTTAATACTGTTCCGGGTATAGGTGGCGCTGTGTCCAACTTCTATGGGGTTCTGCTTTCACGACATCAGATGTTTCCGGAAGTGAAAGAAGAAGGCCTGCAAGGAATTGGGCAGCCTGTCATATTTACCTCAGCACAGGTAACCGTATGCGTCACCCTCTGAGACACATGCACAATAACTGAGTGTACAGTCCCCGTGATAGTTGGAATGTAACAATGGCCACCACGTCTGGCTGAGCCATGTTTAAAAGCATACTATCACAGATAGTTATGCTTGTTTTGGACTAGTTCTTAGCCATAACTGCAAAGTATATTCACTTGACATACATAAAATCATGTTTGTACTTCCAAAAAGCTTTCCACCGCTGTGCGGTTGACAAATCTCCACTGCACCCACCCCGATAGACAACGGCTTCTTTATATATCATTCAAAGTGAAGATAACTCTAATGTTTGCTCGCATTCCTTCTTAGAAGTTAGAACGGTGATTCATCAGAGACAAGATAAATACGAAACGTTCCCTTTTTTAATATAATATATGATTTATTGTATAACTATCGAGTGCTGGGGGATAAGTACATCATTAAATAACCACTTTTGGGTGAACAAATCATGCGTAATTAGTCTCAGATATTTATCCATTATATAGGTCAATCATCCGTGATATTATGCCTTTGAGGGTTGTATAACTGTAGATAGACAGATTACAAAGCATACAACACTCGCTATGGTTACTGTGACTCGAACACTAGAAACATTGGACATGCATTTGTATTATTTGTTATAATCTATAACATTCACATACTGAAGCATCCTCGAAACATAGGTCATTATGACTACACTTAACCTCTGTCAAAGACACGGAGGTTAGGTGTAGTCATAATGGCCTGTGTTACGAGGATGACACTGAAGGGAAATTCTCTTTCGTAATTTGGAGTCATGTTTGTATAAAAGTCACTATTACTGTAAATAACTCAAGAATCGTGTCTGTATGAGACTCATTAATTATCTCCATATGCTTTCCTAGTGTGCTTCAGGGTCACTAATACCTCCATAACCCGTCTTCATCACTATATTGCAGAGTCACTATTAATGGCCATAGTCGTAATCGCGTATGTTTCAGTCACGATTAATGGCCATCTCGTGATCGTGTATGTTTCAGAGTCACTATTAATGGCCATAACTCGTGATCGTGTATGTTTCAGAGTCACTATTCATTGAAACGAGCAGCCTCAATTCTGGGTCTTGGAACGAAACATGCCATTATTGTCGACTGTGATAAAAGGTATTATAATATTTATTTATATTGTATGGATTCATTCAATAGTTGACTAAAATAGTATCACTCAACATTTAATACTTAATTGAGATGTACCGATAGACGCAAACAGACAGACAGACAGACAGAATGTCAGGCAGGTATACAGACAGGCAACCAATAAGGTAGACAGTTAGTCAGACAGTCAGTCATAGACAGACAAATACAGTCAGACAGAGACACAGAGAAATATAATGTTATGCTGTTTTTATTATTATTAAATTAGTATTATTAAATAAAATTATAAATTGTCGCTGGCAAACATTGGATAGCACCATGATGTACCGGAAAATGTAACAAATACGAGAACATTTAACATTGTTCAAAGTGTCCTTAACATGGATGCACGCTCACTCACTGGTCGTTCTGATGCCGTGCTTCAGAGGGAAGATGATACTGGAGGACTTGGAGAAGAAGGTACTGGCCGCCATTGCTGAGGGCAAGAAGCCCATGATGGTGAACGCCACGTGTGGCACCACGGTCTTCGGAGCCTTTGATCCAGTAGACGCCATAGCCGATGTCTGCCAGCACCACGGCATGTGGCTTCATGTGGATGTAAGCTGCCGTTGGCTTTCTGGTTTTTGTTGTTTATTTTTAGGTGTTTTTTTTTTACAGCCGCCATCAAGATTCTTTCACATATCTCGGCTTGTTATTTTATGGCAGGAGATAACCCGCAACATCCGTAGAGTTGAATGTTGCAGTAAACCCGCGAACACCGGCTGGTACTAATAGATCAAGGATGATGCCTGTATTGCCACATACATAACATAACATACATAACAGTACAGCCAGAAATGTAAATTCGGCAACATTGATGCCGAGCTTCCTTACTTTCTAGTAGCTACAGGTGTAAGATAGATAACATATATGATATTTGAGATTCAGATATTGTTTTGAAAGATCATATGCAGATTTATATATGCTTGAAATAATAAAAATAAATATGGCTCGCAGCCTGTGATGATATTGTCCTGGAAATGCGATGTGATGATGTGTGGTGTGTCACGTGTTGTATGGTAGTTGTGTAGGTAGTAGTAGTAGTAGTAGTAGTAGTAGTAGTAGTAGTAGTAGTAGTAGTAGTAGTAGTAGTAGTGGTGGTGGTGGTGGTAGTAGTAATAATAATAGTGGACGAAGTAGTATCATTATTAAAAACACTATATATTGCACCATATACTGTATACATATTAAGTTCACTATATATATTGATGAAAAATGGACCATAATATTATGAGTATGTCTAATATAGATGTTTAAATAGCTTTTCTATTTCGGTTTATAAACATACATGTACGTCTTAATGCGTTGGTGTGTTTGATTCAAACATGATTCACAAACCGCTGAATGTCTACAACTTACAAATATGACAGCTTAAATTCTACAGAGCTGAACTACAATTAGTTATTCTCTTCAGATTACGATACTCTCGTTACTCTATTACCTGTGGGGGAATCCTATCTCAGGTATTACGTCACAACTATTAGTATCGTGCTATGAACATTAATCTTCTACGAGCTGTCAGTCCTATGTTATCTCTGCGGCAAAAATCCGCTGTTGGTGAATTGCCTCAGAGCATCAGCTTCCTGTTAATTATGTCACGCAGCAAGAATTCCCGTATTACCCTGTCTGCTACGTAATATAATCTATTCCTTGTCAGCATTCTATTCTATGCCACAGACACCACGTAGTCATACCCTTGCTAATGTAATAATGATTATCTCCCCTTAAATTACTTACTAATAATTATACGATACGAGATTCAATTATGTTAGATACACGGTAGTGTGAAAGCGTTGAGTGGTGAATATTTAAAGTACATGTATACTTAATTGTTATTTGATTAACACACACTTCTGGCATAATCAGCTGATAATGTGTATAATGTATATATTTCTAAAATATTAAATCTTACCATTTCCGGCACCATTGCCATGACAATGGAATTGTAAACACCACCAGAAAATCAATCATCACTTAACCAAAATCATAGTATCAATAACACATTTTGCAATATGATTAAAAAACACTTAATATATTTATGAACGAGACATAATCCGAAGAATACAGTTATATATGTCTATTTTAGTAAAACATAGAATTGCAGCACTATCTGTACATTCTTGATTGAACGAAAACGACAATACTGCAGTTTTCTTAATTTGATGTTCATTACAGTTAATGAATTTCGTCAAAATAAAGTTTAACATTGCGACATACATATAGGGATATTTATGGTGGAATGGTATTCATCAAAATGTAATCGGGCCCACGTGTGAACTGAACGCCACACACTGACAGACAAATAGTGACAGTTTATTTGGACTATTCTATAAACAAACACTTTCTTTAAAACTAGACGGTACACACTCAAGGGCACACGCACACTGACTCATAATTGTTCAGATTACATGTAATAATATTATATGCTTCCAGACTTTCACTCTATTCCCAACCTTTAATTCCAGTATGTAAAAGAATTAGTTACTTTTCGTTGTCGTTGGCGGGAATTAAAAGAATGGTTACTCGGAGACCACGTGGATTGAACCGGAACTCGCAAGTTCGTGCTGATGTTTGATAAAGGATGGTGTATTGCTTCCGAGAGGTGACCAACCATTCCAATTGTAGGGGATATCAAGGGCTCTTGTTAATTACAGGCCTATAAACCTGTCAGTCCCTCTAACAAGAATACCCTCTACTTTGCCATAATGTAATGGTAGACGTCCGCTCACAAATTACCATGATTAGAACCAAGTGGTAAAGACCCCAACACCACGTTTGTTTATATACTCTGAAGGACTGTTCCAGCCATTCAAGGAATCGGCCAATGGGTATTTCGATAAATAGTATCTTGCACAGATCTTATTAATTATCCAATTAGCCATGTTCAGTAAGTACTATGAACAGTCAAGCAATGAGGAAATAGGATTATTTGTGACTTCTGTCATGAATTTTGTAGTATACCAAGAATGTCTACAATCCACTCACCCCAACCGGACCCAATTTCACCGTTAGTTCTTTAATATATTGTAAAATCTCGATAACCAGCATATTTAATAGTATTGTACAATCTCTATAAACAGCAATGATATATACAAACACAAAGGATGTTTTTCCCCAATCAATTTTAAATGGCTTACTAATAACGACGTCGATGTAATGGAATTTTTTTTTTTTCAAATGGGTATGTTGGGAGCGTAATGAAATATCTTGGCTGTCCATAAACTGACATTGTGTTTCTGTTTATGCACTGTGTGTTGTGCCAGATGAAAGTCCATTATCGCCTTCCCTTAACCCTGTTCATGCTGGAGGAAACCGGAGATGCCAAAAAGAGCAGTGTCTGTGCTTATCCAGCAGGAAGAGGGTTAAACGGACGTCTTCGCCGAGATGGTCAAGCAGGTGTTTGTTGTCCAGCGAGATAACTCCAACAGTACTACCTGCTTTAAACCTCTACACTTATAGACCCTCTTTGTTGTTTCAGCATTCGCGGAATTTGCCTCACAATGCCTGGCAGATAATAACTGAAGGAAACACAGAACAGCTATAAACATATCATCGTGTCTGATAACCTATGACTCGTCCGTCGTCGAGGCAGAAATCTATTGGCTAATCTTAGATTTCCTGGAATGTAATTTGTTGCATGATAGCCTAAACAATAACACACAAAGTATCCGATTGTGCTTTGAAGAAAGTAACTTAAAACATTTTAAGTCCGGTAGCCTAACGTGGATAACAAAACCGATGTTTCCCAATTACAAATATTTCATTAGTTACTTAGTTACTGTGTTTTCCAGTAATTTGTTCATGAGCTAAATCCATCAGTGATAAGACTTTGACTGAGTTTCTCTCCTAAGAAAACTAATAACTTTGAGATCTAGAGATCAAATGTAATACTGCCACAACTAGGTCACAGACATAGAGCTCAGCTAGAACCTGGCACTAGACGAAGTGTTCTTCTGCCAACTCTTGCTGTATCGACCAATCCCAGACTTGTGTATTATATCAACTGTATACTTCTATCTGTTTAGAGTATAGCGTTGATGACGTATAACCATTCTACATCTAACCTATGGAATAACCTCTCCAGTGATATCAACAGGTCGATCTCCACAATACATGAACGACCAGAAGAGTGATCTACATTCCGGCGCATCCAGATAACCTATATACTGTATACATGTATATACGTCGTGTACATCTGATACTAGACATAATGTGTGTGTGTGTGTGTGTGTGTGTGTGTGTCTGTGTGTGCGTGTGTCTGTGTGTGCGTGTGTGTGTGTGTGCGCGCGTGTGTGTGTGTTTAAGGTGGGGGTGGAGTCTTATAAACACATATTTCTAAACAATAACACATGTAAGATTATAATTTGAATGCGGAAAAAAAGGTCTTCGAGTCGATGGATACGTTATCGTGGTTCAATTATTTACCCTAACCCACTTTCCCTCATCTGAACAGGACCAGAAAAATAATAACAAAGTACCGAACTATATATCTTCTGTTTCAAGTCAATGCAGTGTTTTATATACGCCATAATATCGTAGAACTGTTCAACCACTTGCTACTGACCCATTTCCTGCAACTGCCAGACAGATAAAAGTAGCTATAACCAGCATGATCATTACACCTTCTCCTACACATGTATAATAACATAGGCCATGGCCAGCTCTTATTCTTAGAACCTTCTGGTGATAACGGTGAAGACCTGCTGCTTCAACCCCTTTTGCAGAGCCATTAGGGTATCTGTTATCAGCAGCATTACCTGTATGATGTCACGGAGATCTAGCGAAACATTTACTGTACGAAAACAGTAATCAAGTGTGTTATTAAGAGTATTATCATTGAAACATTTCCTAACATTTCAAGTCTGATAGGTCAGATGTAAGTCCAAAGCCTTTGTTAATCCTCACCCTGATGGATTAGGCACAGACAAGGCATTTCCGGTTTCCTCCATCATGGAGAGGGTTAAGGGTTCTCTTGCCTCTGCACAATGGCCATGATGGCCATTGGACATGTATATCATTGCTTTTCGGTTTCAATCATTTTGGTATGTCTTTTATGGAAATTCTCCAAGACAAGTTATTGGTATTTTCCTCAGTATTTATCAAAATTGTCTTACCATACCTACTACAGCACTTGGCTACTACAGACTTTCATATAGTCTGGAATAGTCTGGAATAGTCTGGAGTAGTCTGGAATAGTCTGGATTAGTCTGGAATAGTCTGGAGTAGTCTGGAATAGTCTGGATTAGTCTGGAATAGTCTGGAGTAGTCAAGAGCTGTAGTAGGAGGATGACAGCTGACCAGTCTGAGAAGATTGCACACACACCACGGCCTATTAAATATGACTGACACATCCATCGATTTCCACGCTATTATAGACAGGCTGGGTTCTCATGCCAATGGTCATTTATAAAGACTCATTATCATCTAAATAAAGTGTCTGCTATAATCCTCAGTTTCACGTAGCCTATAATTCGTGAATACCGTTACGCAACTGTGTTATTGATGTTGACTAAACGTCGGTAAATGCTTCTGTCACTTAAGGTATCAATGTGTTTGCTTTGTGATATTTGCAGCCTTATTGAGATAACTAAACGTCGGCAAATATTACTGTCGGTTAACGCAATGCAAGTTTGCTCTGTGTTGTTTGCAGTCCACACGGTATGTACATACATCAAATATTGCTACAATGCTTAACATATATATTGTTTCTATATTATATAGTTTTACATACATGTAGGCCTACCATTAATATGTTACCGCCATGAGAAGATTAGACTATAGTATGCCAGGAATGTTCTCACAATTTAACTCTCTCCGTGCTGGAGACAACCGGAGATGCCCTAAATAGTCGTGTGCCTAAACCAGCAGGGAGAAGGTGAATGATCACATACTATGTTCGATATATTTCCTTAATAATAGTTAATACTACAATACTACAATACTGCTTTATCATTATGGTGATAGTATAGTATATAGACTACGTATAAGTTTGGCATATTTGTTAGATTTATCTTGTCTGGAGGAAACCAACATGATAAAGGTGTGCATATTCCATATCGGTATTTACAATTCAGCACATACTGTGCTTGCAAGATTAGATAGATCACATGTTCTGAATATCTCAGCATACGACATCGTGTTGTACAATATTATCAAAGACTAGGTCACGTACATTACACGCATATCCAGGCGTGTCAAATGCATTAAGTAAGTTAGCATAGCAATGCATGTGTCATGCAATTAATCATACAAACTGAATCGTTACTACTACTGAATGTGAGCGTACATTCGACACTCCTACTCCGACCACTCTATCTCTGAGCAAGTGCTTCACACCTCGAAGAATGCTGCCTCTCATGCTCTAAAGGTCGTGAACTTGGGAACAGTAATGAAAGAAGTTGAGAACATTCATCAACTTTCTCCTCATTCCAAGTAACCAACTCCTCGTTCACTTTTCTCCCCTTTGGCTTAGGATGTAGAATACATTACTGCCTACTTATCGCGGAAAATCAGAAGGAAATTGCTTTCAGTACGATATGTTCGTGCTCTCTACAGCGTATCTAGCAGTTCCTCTGTTGATAAAAACCACAAGACTACTTTTCCGCGCGTTATGGGGAGTTTTAAGATATAGAGCACGGTGACATTATTGGCCATGCGAGTTGTGTTAAAGGTTGGTCCAACATGTGCCACATCTTGGCAAGTGTTCGCGAAGACAGATTTATACCGTTCCTGTCCGATTTTATACCATTCTAAAAAGTGTTTATACATCTGTCTCTATCGCGGTGGTTGATTGTACACATGTATGCACTTGAAGGCATGCAATGAAGCGTCCACTTACATGTGCAAGTGTGTGTGCGTGCGTGCGTCCGTGTGCGTGTGTGTGTATTTCTGTAAAATGGTCAATCTACCAGTAATTCTCAAAGTGGATATTAGTACAAAGTGATTTATAAAAGAACAAACGACAAACAACAAGATCCACACAAGATTCAGGTTTAGGAAATAAGGTGGAATTATTAATTATTCCTCAGATGTTCAAATGATAGAGAAAGCTATTAATGTTTTGGCTGACTCATACAAATTACATAGGGTCTACACGTTTACACACACACACACACACACACACACACACACACACACACACACACACACACACACACAAACATACAAACACACACACACACACACACACACACACACACAAACAAATGAGGTTCTCGAGTACTTCAAATTTAATGTTTTTAATCGGCTGGGAACTATACTCGTCAAATACAGTGGAATTACCATTTATAACCAATCCAAGGTCAGAAATCCCATCGGTGCGGTACTGGCCATCCCATCTGTGCGTACGATGCCGCTTTTGGCGGTAAATTTAAATAAGTTGGTGGTATATAATCGACACTACAACACATTTATACTATGAGTAGATTGATCATAATTAATAACTCTTCAACGGCCACAGCACTGCGTTGTCTAACTCTAGACGTTTGCATCTTAGGTGATGGTTTCAAAAAGCTGCTTGTTGAGCTGAATCTAACTGTGTACCATTTAAACGACTTCGGAATCCCCGTAATTGGCGTGGGGTCAATGGCAATGAAGATAAAGGCATGTCAAGGAATGGTAGTCGCATTCATGAGGTACTACGACGACCCCAACCAACGATACTTGAGCATATGGCTGAAGAATTCCACAAGCGTCTTCAACTGTCTCAAATCCCAGGCCCGGTGCAAGTCGGATCCGGTCAAAGTCTCCAAGAAGATGGTGTGGACGTGCGACGGATTCTCCCACTTGTGGATAAAGTGGACGCTGAGTGGATACGTGGCTGTGGGCAAGGGCTTAGTGGCCGGGGACAACATCGTCGTGGAATACCAAGCTGCACAGAAGGACACGCCCGTCAATTACATTGGGATTGTTTTCCTAAGTGACTCAAAAGTTGATATGCGAGTAGCGGCGGGTAGGTGTGATACAGACAGACACTAGTTTATTTACGTCTCACCAATGTACATGTTAAAATATACACACTTATAATCTGTAATGCTCCTACTGAGCGTTGGCCTCGTAATCCAGCAACTCGGGTTCGAATCCCAGAATCGCCACTGGTCCTTAGATACATGTGTGTGGTTTGGTGCATGTACGCCTATGTTTGATAGATCATCTCTGGAGCTTATACTAATAAAGTAGTGAGATATAAGTTGTTCCTATTGGTTTCGGCTAGAGGGGTTGGTCATTTGGCTCATTCGGTAGAGCGTTGGACTCACAATCCAGCAACTCGGGTTTGAATCCCAGGATCGGCAGGTCCTGTCACATACTGAATGGAAAGACAGCACAGTTGTGTATCGCGTCGGGTTATGTAAAGGGTAGAAGTCGCAATACGTGTAAATTGAGCACTGAGGTCGTCCCTCTATATTAAAGTTGTTCGTGGCTATATATTTTTAATCATAAGACATCGCAGTAAAACATATTGTCAATGAAGATATTAAACTAGCAATTATGGTTTGGCTAGTAAATATGCATGTAAGCCATCATATAAAGCACTAGTGACGTCATTCTATTGTTTGCGACGTTTCTTCTGCCAGTAACATGGATATCAAATTTGATACGCCACCGGGAAAAAAATAATGTGCATGTCTATAATTATGTTGACCTATTCTAAAATGTATTTTCACTGCAAATCATTTTTTTTTTAATTTAGTGATAAGTATCGATTAATATAATTCCACTTGTAAAATATATTAGGACAATTAGTTACTATTTTGTAATGATTAAAAAGGTGATGTCTGGTGGCAAGATGACGCGATGTCTCATACTTTACGGTTTCACTAGGCTGCATATACGGTGAAATATACGTATGTTTTTCTTACGAATAATGCAAACTAATTTATTATGCTAATAAAGTGCAAAACATGTCGACCGATATATTCCCACTTATGAACAGACTTCCAATACAAGAAGCACGGCATATAGAGATATATGATGGAACATATATAGAGGCTAAATATGACTAGCGAAAGGCCACGGGTATAAAGGGAAATAATTCCTCCAAGGGAGCTATATTTCGCGACGTGATTGTTTTCCCATGTACAGTAGACAATAGACAATACTTTAATATCCAGGAGGGAAATGTGTTATGTAGATTTCGAACTGCTATGGAAAATCAGTCGGTTAAAATAAATTACCCATATATTGGCTGAATTTGGATACACTGAAACATCGCCAGATATATTTATTATGAAAGAAAATTCAGTTATCCTTCTTTATATATGTTTTAAATATGCTATGTATTAAAACCTTATACAACTATTGTAAACCATTATTTTAAAGACAACGGGTCTATTACAGAGCCAGTTAAACTAACGACGTTAAATATGTTGTGGTAACATTAAAACAATACTACATTGTACTTATCAATGCACGCTGGGGGTCGCTAGAGGGTGTTACTTCCTAAATATACAAGCTATGTATATACTAGTATAGTAGTATGTCAGAAACTGATATATTTGATTCGATCTAAATTAAACTACTTTTAATTTCCGTTTGCCCGTTTTTTATTTGAAAAAGAAAGAGTATTTCCAGTGCCAAATAGTACAGAGAAACCCTTTTGAAAAAGCACAATTCTTGCGGACTAGGGTGGCTGTACAACCGAGGGATAACTCTCGACAATCATATTACGCCTCATAATTATTTCTATCCACAGTTGAGCCGATCGTACTGAACCCTCCCTCCGCGTACTTGAGAGTGGCAGAAGATACGAAGGAGGGCAAGCGCCTCTACACTATTAATGCCCGGAGCAGTCACTATAACTATTCACTGGGGAATGACGCCAACCCACACTTTAAACTGAAAAACAATACCATTTATCTCAAATCCAAATTTGATTACGAAAGGAATGCGACGCACCATCTTATCATCAAGTAAGATAATACATATTTGACGGCGTATCATCATGCTCATGATACTAATGTAACGCTTTAGTCTTAGATCCTGATTTCGTGCCAGGGTTTAGATAAGTATAGGTAGACTCATTTGTATTGTTGTTAGTTGGTAGTAGTAGTAGTGGTAGTAGTAGTAGTAGTGGTGGTGGTGGTGGTGGTGGTGGTGGTGGTGGTGGTGGTGGTGGTGGTGGTGGTGGTGGTGGTGGTGGTGGTGGT
>JAVCKZ010048783.1:0-18450 GCA_034780755.1 Lepetodrilus elevatus
CCCCCCCCCCCCCCCCCCACATCCCCACCCCCCAAGGCTATAAACACACATGGCCAGGATGTGAACATGAAGCTTGTCCTGACAGAAATATGACCCTTGTGTTTGCTTGCATTTCACAAGGCAGAGGCACGCCTGGCATTTGCTGTACATCATTAACGATTAACCAGGTAAAACCTAGACAATGAAACATAACAAATCCCTTTTGTGTTGAAACTATACAACAGGCATAACCGATAATCAATAAATCAATGGTACAACAGACATATCCGTCTCGAGAAAGGTAGAAATCTGGAATGGTAAAACACGCAAAACAAAACAAATTCCTGGATAGAAAGAAGGTAGCATTGGAGAAATTTGAACCTGTCCAGAAAGTGCTCTAAAAGTATTAATCTTTCCCCAAACACCATTACCCTAGAATACCCCTCCCCCTCCCCCCTCCTGCTCCCGTAAGCATACCACCATGGTCAGATCTGGTTTCGGAAACCGACACCTCCGAATGAAAACATTGTGACTCACCGAAGGAGTTCATGACGATGCCCTCAATTAGTGAAGTGCGGTAACGTCACACATGTCTCCGTGACGGCTCCACGGTCAGAATCTGCGAGACTACTACAGCGTCGCTATAACTCCGAGAACAATTCCTAGTGGTACTCCATCTCGCGCCCAGAACGTCGCAAAGTATCTCGCTATTGATAATCCTCTGAAGACAGGGTCAGTTTTTCTGATATTCCGACGTTTCCTTGTGTACAAGCACGAGAGTGTCTCCCTCCGTGATGTCGACAATTAACGACAGTACGCGTTCAATTTGCGACTACTTCCCAGAAACGGCGTTTGCCGCTGGAGTCGATGCCGTTAATTCAGTCGCGGACAATTCGCGCAAACTACGATTCTCGTTGTGGGTGTTGTTGAAAACGAACAATTTGCATGACTGCTGCCAACTAGCAGCTGTAGTAAGCCCGACTAGTGAATGTCCTTTTCTGTTCCCCCGACACTGAGCTGCCTCCGTTCCATGTCACAACACAATAAAACAGAATTCGGATTTATCACATAATCTTTCCCCGGTTTCAATAGAATTCACCACTCTTTGTTGATATGTACCATTGACTGCGCATGAAAACATTTTAGTGCGGCTAGAAGTGGGGCTCGATTCCTCCTCCATGCCTGATCAATGCCCAAGGTAACAGCTCTGTGTTAAATTCACAGCAAAGCATGCCGCTGTGTGTGTTGTCCAACCATTACATAGTCCTTCCCCTAAGTCGGGCTCCATTGTGGTGGTCCCCAGTCACAGCTGTAGACACAGAGCAGTCTGGCGAACAAACCCGGTCAGGCAATCAAAATCGAGTCAGTGCCACTGACAGGGAACAGGCCCTACTGGTCCTCCCTAAAAGGGTAGCAATTACACAACACTAATAACCCGATTCTATCCAGGACAGCAAGTTAACCCTATAACCCTTGCCTCCGAATTGGGTTCAGTGTTACCCGAGACGAAGTCACTCCAGAACGCGAATCAAACACTTTAAACAAGCGAACATGAATGGCAAATCAGCGACTGTAAACAAGCGAAATGTGAATCCGAATCAACGTTCCCGGTTAATATCCGCATGAATTCCTCGTCTGGTTGATAATCACACGAACGCACGCGTCCAAGGTGTGAATCTACCGGTGTCGAGGGAAAAAAAATCCTGCTCCGATCCACGGACTTCCTTCCGGGCAGTTATCCCTGGCAAGTCCGCCCTGCGTCCAGTCAGTCAGTGAAATCACATCCAAGAAAACACAACAGACCTGAAAGCCAGCCTACTGACAGGGCTCCCGACTGACAGGGCTCCCGAGTGACAAGAGGTGGTCGATTAATGCTTTGCTTGTTATTTCCCTTGCCGTGCTACTGCACCTCTCCCTCTCTCTGTCTGTCTCTCCTACCAGCGCCACACAAAAGACCTCAAAGCCACATGACCCGTGGTGGTGGGTTTCTCAGTGTTCCCTTGACCCCCAGGTATACAAGAGCTCCTGCCGATGGGTCTACGGTTAGGTTATCTGCTGCGAGAGACGACAGGCTTGGGTAAGACGGCGTCCACAATACAGCGACTGCGCTGGGCAACGGTCTGGGTCATAATGGAACTTCCGACTGCTTCTCCTCTCGAACCAACCCGTGTTATCCCCTTGCTAACAAGTTGCTAGGAAAACTCCCTACGACCCGGGTTTTTAATTACTTGCAGTGGTCCCAGTCATAAACGGGACTGGGGGGAGAGATTGCCGGCCTAGTTGAGGGTTTTAATACTGTGGGTGTTAACTCTTTGTATTGCTCGTTCATTCAACATTAACCCTTTGTTGCCTGAGGACGGGAATGTGCTCCCACGGTCCAGTGAGTCTGGCAACGGATGAGTGGCAGTGACGGATGGTTGGGGTGACTGACGAAGTACGCACTTGCTTCAGCGAGATTCAGAAGCAACAAGTTCACTTCTCATTATGTCCTTGTTAGTATTCTCTGTCCATACAGCACAGCTGGTACATAATCACAGGGTTAACAGTTCATTATACAATTATATCAGGAAATTATCCCAGATAAAATGAATACAATATATCCAATGCCGATTTGGTCCATGATTCAGAAATATTTGTAACAGATGACGACATAATATTTATCATAATCCCTTTCATAAATCATATCCGTTGTATTATACTATACTCTGTCTTGATCGATTCATAGCTAACATATATTACTTTCTATGGCATCTTTGCCTACCTAAAAGAGAAATAAGGTTAAGAATGAATTTCCAAATCTAGGATAAATTCCCCGTCAATATTTTTTTATATAATCAAGACTTGTAGTATTATAGTTGTCGGCCGAGAATTGAGGTTGTAAATCTCTCAATTTAAACCAAATCCTGTTCAACATCATTGTGACAACACCATTCCAAATTTCGAGACGAAGAAATAATTTGATCTTTTATCTGAACTTCCTCTGATTGCAGATCTCTGTTCTCTCTCTCGTACTAGTCGGATCATTTTTCCGAAACGTTGACAAGCGACAAATTGACTTTCTGTCCGCGAGGAACAAAAACAGTTACACTTCATCTGCATTCTATGTCCGACACGGAACGCATTCCTTCCAACGTGAGCCGAGCATCTAAAATATAATTAACGACCTCCGACTCCCTGCAACAACAGCATCCAATTATTCTCGGCACTTCTGAAGCCAGAGCCCGCCGCCAAGAAGATGAGTCTTTAGCCAGATACCCAACAACATAATGCAAGGTGTAGAAAAATAAAAAATAATGGGGTACAAAGAATTTTAAAAAAACCCAGCAAATAGACCCAATCAGCTTTCACTTCCTGTCTGATAATTACTGGAATTTGGCCATGGTCCACCACGGTGAGGGGTGATCTAGAGGTGATCAATGGGTGATCAAGGGGTGATCAGTATTCAATTCTCTTGGCCAGCAGAAGCCAACAACACCGGGATCAATCAGAGCTTATAGTCCTTGCACAGTTCTGACCATCAAACTGCTGAATAGGTACGGCCTGGGGCCTGTGCTGTAGAACAATCGTAGCACTACAAGAGTCGTAATTCCTATACATTCACCATTCTGACGATCAAAACGCTGAATAAGTAAGACTTGGGGACTATACCATAGAATGACTAAAAAGCTATTTCTAAATATGGAGATACGATTCTCGAAGCAATATAATTGTTCTGTGGAACATGCCTCTCCTTACTCGTAACTCGTAACTTGCAAACCTTAAATTTACAATCATTACTATTTATGAGAATAATATTCTGTTGTTCTGTTCAATATTTTACCCAGAAAAAAAGGAGTAAAACTGTGACCTCTAGTACATGGTCAACAATAATGTAAATAATATTCCTTTGAAAACTCGACAAAATAATATTTCCGACAGTCAAATGTAAATTAATTTTCAACATCAGATGGGTTAATAAAATGGCTGATATTGGCATTATTGCGGACATTTAATTAAACTGGTCAACAATGGCATGTTTCAAGGGTTAACTTGATGAAAGATGACACATAATAGCCAGAGTTCTCATTTGCAGCATGGTGGGATGGCCACATACAGAGGGGGTACAAAAGAACAGCAGATCCAATCAACAGCTTCGAAGACCCTATAGGAAGGTCCAGCTCGGAGCAGTGAAGGGAGAAATGCCAGGGTCATAACAAAAAAACCTCAGAAATATTATATGAATGTGTGAGGGGGGACATGGGGAAAAGAAATATAATGGAATATGGCAATAAACAGAAATATGACAACAATAAACAGAGATATGACAAACATAAATATGACAATAAACCCCCAGAAATATGACAATGAAAAGGAATATGACAATACAGAAAAATATGACAATATTAGAGAAACATGACAATAAACCAAAATAAAACACATCTGATAAATCCTGGAAAATATTACTATAGTCATGCCATGATACGGTTAATAAACTTTGAAACAGAGGTGCGCTTTTCATTGGCGAGATTTCCGGAACCAATCGGGCTTGAAAACGCCACTATGCAGAGTTAATAAAAACCATTCTGGCCTCCGAGCAGGTGCTCCCAAACACATTCTTTAATCCCAGTCAGATGTTGATGTATTAAGGCCATGGTAAGTCATTGACGGGTCCGGGCTCCGAGCCCGCCGAGCCTGCCAGCCAATATCAGGGCCGTGGTAAGTCATTGAAGCTTTAAGGGCTTCATTCATGTGAAGTCATAGCTGACTTGGCAAGCTAAAAGTACTAGAGGGGTTCTCATACACAAAGCTGGCAATAAAATGCTGACTTGCCAATTAAGCTATAATATATGACCAAAATGATGCTGACTCCATGGCTAAATATTTCTTTAAAAAATAGGAAGGTAAAATATTTTAAAATATTAAAATAATTAAATTTAGTATTTGAAATTTGAAAATATATCAAATTCAATTTCGGTTTATATTTAAAATATTGATCTTCAAGGATCCACTTTCTTGTGTTTCTCTTGATAGAAATTTCAGCAAAATAAACTAACCAGACTTAATAATATATCATTTTACATTTAGAAGTTGCTGAAGGCATCATCATTTAAATTTCTTTTTTAAATGCCAATAATTACACAGTACTTCCTTGTTCCTCAAGAGCATGAATTACCCAAAAAATTATTCTTCAATGTTAACAAAAGCAGGGTATTTCACCACCAACAATTCCGCCGAGGAAAGTCCCTGCAGCTAGAAGAACTGTACTCAATGTCTCCATGCAAAAACTTCCCAGAATCAGCTTGTTCTGGGCAATTTAAAATGTCAGCATGCATTAAGTGTGTAGATAATCTTGACAGACCTCCACTGAATGGAGAAAACATTGGTATAATTCTGCCTAAATAGATTTCGCAATCAGATCCTTTTATACCGAGACACGAAACACACAATTTGGCTTCTAACACAGTAATTTCTCACGATAAATGAATTTATCTCGTGGAAGACAAATTCCAAATTGAATACAAAATGTCAATAATATTTGTTTTATATATATACATTTCTTTTCAAAATTATAAATAAAATTTGCCAACTACCGGTATCTAAGAATTATTATACGTCAGAGATTTTTTCAATATTCTTTCAAAATTTCTAAAATAAAATGCCATAAAATAAAAGTGTATTTTTGGGGGTCAATTGCGTTGAACAAGATGCAATCTTTCTATTGTTGGCGATGCCGAGATACAAGGCATATTAAAGTGATTATAGCCATGCAACGGAATCGATAAGACCAGAGTCAATACTAGCAGATCAATACTGAATGTTCCGCAACAATATCTGCTGACTGAGCAAAACGTACTATGAAGAATAGCCCTTGGGGGAAAAAATCAATTGTGTCTGTGCTTTAAACATTGTTAAACTAACTATGGTAAAGTATGGATGAACATTGCAAAAGTACATATGTAAGGAGTGTGTTTGTGTGTGTGTGTGTGTGTGTGTGTGTGTGTGTGTGTGTGTGTGTGTGTGTGTGTGTGTGTGTGTGTGTGTGTGTGTGAACATGTAAGTGACCATATTAATATAAAACAAAACAAATATGAACACACACATACCTCAATTTTTTTTTCTACAAATCGGAACATTACACCATACAAATATATACCGGTAAGTAATTTAATTCTGCAAGCTTTTGTTATTTCGCTAGAAAATTAATGTTGGCATCCTAAATGAACAAATGCACTCAGTGTACAATGTGAACATATGGGAGGTCCCAAAGGCACAAGTTTAAATAAAAAAAATAAGAAAAAAAAATCGCCCTCCAGATGTGACATATCTTAGAAAAATCTGCCTGCACCCCCAATTTAGCCTGTGTACGAGTGAGACGCCCCAGACCTCTAGGGTTGGGGATAACATCTAGCCTGGAACATGCTAAAGATACCGGTTATCATTTCCCCCACAAAATGAGAAAATGCCAGTTTCCCAGGGTGTGGAATGTTCTGAAAATTAGGCTGGAAAATGTCATGTTTTCTGATCCGTTGCTAAATGAAATCAAATGAATGCTAGCGAACCTAATTACGGGTATATTGGTAATATATACTTGTGAAATAGAAGTGCATGAGGTGGTATCATGAGCTAATGTGATCATGAATTGCTTCCAATTATTTATGATATATTCCAAATAAAAGTCACAGAATACTGTATGCCATATGAACATGAAAAATAAATGTATACACAACATAACACAGCCTTCTCCCTGCTGAATAAAATCAAAGTTCTATTTCTGCATGTGATCAGGCAATTTAAGTCACCTTCAACAGGGAGAGGGTTAAAGGTGGAGTTTTCCAAAGAACACATTTTTGCACATTCAAGTAAATACCACTCTCATAGAGGGTCCGTCATAGATATAGTAGGACTTCAGGGATGGAAATATACCTTTAAAACATTGGGGTTTTTTTCTATATTTTTTTTTTAAAGCAACATAAGATTTCTACTGGTAATTTAGACTACCTTTAACATTGAAAGAAAAAAAGAAAGGAGTCAACGCACTAATGTTAATTTTCCATCCCCAAAGAACAATGATGAAGATAATCGGACAGGAAAAGCGTACTTACTGTTACGGTTAGAATATGGCGTGGACTTGGGCGTGGTTTGCGTCGTGTTATCCGTGACGCCCGCCACGTGACCATCTTGACGACCTTGCATGAACGTGGTAAAATGTCCGTTAGTTCTCAAACTCGGCCGGTGTGGCGAGATCCCTGAGGGGTCATGGACGTTGTTATGGTTACGGTCCCCGTTCTGTTGCATCACTGTAACACGTGGGAAATTTATTATTATTATTTTTATTATTATTATATATATTTATATAGCGCATATATCCAGAATAACTGCGCAAATGCACTTTTGGTAAATGGGTGAAGGATACACAAATATGTTAGATATTAGATATGGAAAGAAAATCTTTCTTTATGAGAGTTCATCATAAAGGAATGGATATTATCCAAAATATGCAAACATTCTGGTGATTTGATTGGTTGAGGTGTCATTGTAAAGTCTTACTTATGTTGATATTGAATAAATACTAAGCTTCCTATATACTTCAACTGAAAGAATCTTGAAAGCCCCACCATTTCAAAAAAAAAGAGAAGAAACAAATAAATACTTTTACACTCTCACTCCAAAATATGAACAACACAAGTGAGAATCACCATTCCTCATTATGCATACCGTAATTTAGTCACTTATCTCTGCCATTTGTTATACACAATTGACAGACTAACCATAACCTTGTTAATGCTGGTGGCAACAGCAGATGCCCTGTACAGCAGTTACTGGCGCTGATCCAACCACAGGAGATGCCAAGCACAATTGAGTTGTCTCCCTTGGACCATCTTTTAGACCACCTCTTCTGTACAATTCCTCATTGACATTGAACACTTTCTCCAAACCAAATTCCTTACCACTAGCACTGCACTCTCCAGAATTAAATGAAGTAGATTTAACCCTGTCCCTGCTGGAGGCAACCAGAGATGCAATAAAGATCAGTGTCTGTACTTTAATCCACCATGGAGAGGGTTTAACTCAACTAGTACAACGGCAGTCTTTTAATAGGAGACCGATGTTTTGCTGGTTGAACTAGGAGAGAGTTACGGTAACCTTAATTCCAGCCATAGCAATGTTTTAGTCCATGGCAAAGTTAATAAGAGGCATGTCCTGTCATCACCAGCGAAGGAGAGGGGTTAAACCTTCCGGGGGTGGGGGGTGGAGAGAGAGGGGGGATTAATGCCGACACTGACCTCTGGTGGATGCGCAGATGGGGCAGGTGTCGCTGTTGAACATGCAGATGTAGCAGCGGGCGTGTCCACAGGCGTCGATCAGCTTCCGCTTCTTCCCGGCGTCAAACGGAAGTCGGCACGCCGGACATATCTCCATGCCATGCAGTTCCATCTTCATCGTATGGATCGCATCCAGATCTGGAAATATAAACAGATCAAATTTAATTTAATTTATTTAATTAATTTAATGTATTATTTCCCCCCCTGTACATGACAAAATTGCATTTCCCAATATTAGAGTCTGACCACTGATTGCTTTAGCATGTAAACCCTGACCACGTTAGCATGTAAACCCTAGTGGATTGATAATGTACAAAAGAAATACAAATACAAATTGGATTGAACATGTCAAGATATTGGCTTTTCTTGAAGCTGAAAAAGCTGAAGTAAACATCAACATGAGTTATAGACACAGATATTAATGCATGATGCAAACACACACTACCGATTGAAATCGATTTTAAAGATTTCATTCATAATAATAATTGACATTATTACGGTACTCATGGGGATCGTTCAACAAAGTAGATATAATAAAAAATAAAAAATAAAAAATAAAAATAAAAATACAAGCATAATCATGATAATGTTATCGTGTTTATTTTCTAAATTAACTAATCTGTGCAAGCATCTTAATAAATGTCTGCTTAACATGACATACTAAAAGAAAGACAATACACATGATAGATGTAGATGACAATTTTATCTAAATTTGATGCTGAGCACCTGTTCAAACATTATGACATCAGGATTATCCATCATTATACAATACATATCTATTGTGACACAACCATATCTATTGTGACACAACCATATCTATTGTGAGTGACTCAATCATATTCATTGTGACACCATTAAATCCACGTAGTGACCCACTATTATTTTCCAGGTACAGAGTTCAAGAAATCTAAACAAATCCCTTAAAAGTATTTTTCTGACAGGAACCATTAACCTTTTCTCTCAGTGGCGGGGATCATGGATATGCCTATAACACCGCACTCCATGCAATTAATCAAGCAGTTTGAAAGGTTAAACAAATGACTGTTAAACTGAAGTCTTGTTGTACAAATCCCTTTCCACCTCTGATAATGCAATCTGTCATCTGGAAATCGGTTTGAGATCCGTCTTCGTAACGGCTCGAGACAACAGAGACACATTACCGGCCGACTACTGAGACACGGAGACACATTATTGAGACACGTTAGCTCCGACTTATCTCGTGGTCTTGTTCCTGTCCAGAAACATGTCGTACTGAACAAGGACATGTCCTGTCACACAGGCTGGGCCCAATGTCCCAGAGGGGTGGAACCAATGTCCTGTCAGAAGGTTGACCCATTATGTTGACTTGAAGAATGATCGGTCAAAATCAAGAATGTATTTTCAAGAGGAAAAAATATCTTTAATAATAGTAATAGGCCAAATCGTTGTTTGTTATTGTGGAACTTCTTTAATAATATTAATAATAATAATAATAATATAATTGGAAAAAAAAAGATAATAATTATAATAACCGGTCAAATTGTTGTTTGTTATTGTGGAGCTTGTCTAATAATAATAATAATAACAATAGTATTACTACTACTACTACTAATAATCAGTCAAATTGTTGTTTGTTATTGTGAAGCTTGTATTATAGTAATAATAATAATAATATAATAATAATAATTATATTAAAATAATGATAGTAACAGACACTGTCCGAAAAGAAGGTCTCGGAAGAACAAAAAAGCTGCTATTGTTCCCGAAGTCGCCTATCCAACGGAGGAATTTCGTCAGCGAGACGTATGCGTCCGTGTTTCCTCGAGCCTAATTGTGAGAGTCCTCCACTGGGTGGATTGATTTGGTCTAACAACAGGGCTGAACACTTTTTACCTTCGCAGGTATGTCAGCTATGCTTCGTTTCACCTGGCCTGCTCACCTGTAAACGACTCTCTTTGATGTCCTGCTATTTACAGGTGTGACGACCCAACTCGTTGGCGTTGCTTCCTTGATTGAGCAAATGTGAACGCAGCGAGATCTGAGGGTTCTCGTTTACCGCCAACCTCGCGGGAATTTGTCTCATTCATTGTACAGCCATGAACTGGATTGAACTCCCTCGGAAGTTGTCTTTTAAATGAGTTTTTTCTCCAAGTAATCGATTGTCGTCAAACTGTTGGTAAATTCTCGCGATCCTCAGATTCAAAATGCAAGGTTGCACAAAGCGCTGTATTATCCGACTTGTATTATCCCTCCATTTTAAATTTATCTATCGGTACTACTGTAATATGACTACATGTATGACTCACTCAATATGTGTGGGATGTCATATTAAAACTATTTCCTACATTCAACTTTTTATTTTTATTAAAGCAACCATCCTAGTTTTATGACATTAATGTCTTATCATATTTCAATGAGAATCAGTTTCGGCGAATTTTACCTTCAATATTAACTCTCTCTTTTCACCAATATTGCTAATAAAAGTTATTTGAAAGCATTAATGAAACCAATGAATCTGTTATTGAAAAATATAAATTGTTATTAGAAAATTACAAATTGTAATCATGGTAATAACCTGTCATAAATGCCATAAATTATTTTTAATCATTAACAACGGTTTTAACATTTTTTAGGGATCTTAAGAGTAACATGTATTTAATCATATGAGATAATTCAAAAAGTAACATAGCCAAATACAACGTCTTTTATGTAGGGAAATAACATGTGACCACGTGGAACAGCCTCAAGCTGGGAGTGCATAGGTCAAGATGACCTAAGGGAAAGTCAACACACCTGTGTACAAGTATTTTAAATTATGTTAACAAACAGATTTACATCGACCTGTTCTATAATGTAATACATTATTATATATTCAAATTTAAGTAAACTTTATAATATATTAACATACTGTTTTACATTATTACATTGTTTTACATTAACGGTAGTACCGGTATATTATTATTATTATTAAAATTTAATTATTAGGTTTGTAGCATACTGTTTTACATTATTACACTCTTTTACATAATTATGTTATTATTAACAAATTCATAATAAATGTCGAAACATCAATGAAAAGTTGCTTATTAAATAGTTTAAATATCTAAAGATATTTTAGGTTTTAATGCAAAATATAGAATACATTTTCTTGGAAAATACTTGGAAAACCCTGATGTTTATGTTGGTGATGATCATTTTTAATAATAATAATAATGCTCTAAGCGCCACATTATTATCCCCGGTCAATGGATCAGTGTACACTCGGTGTTCCTTCTCAACTCCCTGGTGAAAGGTAATAATTGACTTGCTTATGTCTCAACTACACTAGCTAACATGTTTAACAATTTTCAATAACAGACCGAAATAGTATCTAGAACATTTGGCAGACCTCGCATGTATTTGAAATCGGACAACAATTGAATCGGTTTGTTACCCGAGACATGAACACACACACTACAAAAAAAATAGAAAAAATATGTTGAACTATTGGGGATTGAAAAACTACACTGTGACCTTGGCAATGACCTTACAAGTATAATGTCAACTCCTAATGATCAAAGGAAACCTGCCATTAGTCAGGACATTTAAAGGTACACCAGGCATGTAAAGGTACACCAAACATTTAAAGGTACAGAGAATATTACATGTCGACAAATTCAGCCGAATAAAGAACTCGGTAGCTCCCACGAACAAAAAACACATATTGATTTCAATAACGCTGATGCTATCTGAACTCACACACAAACTTGTAGCTCAAATTGCTAAAAAAGTAAATTAATAAGATTTTTTTTTAAACCCACCACATTATCTAGTAAACATGTTTCAAATGTTTCGTTACATGTTTATTTTCGCTAATTTGACCTTCTGTCTGGTTGACAGATGTAGCTTGATCTATGCAGCAAGACTGACACAATATGACACAATATGACACAATATGACACTAATTGACACTCTGTTACACTTGTTATGTGAAAACCTGCATGGGAACATACATCATGATAATTGAAATATATATTTAAAACATGGTTGGTTTTCGCTACGGTACTTAATGCCATGTTATGGTCACGACAATACTGGAGTGTTAAATTAATATTACAGTACACGTTCTAGTATTACAGTGAGTTATTGTTCATGTCACAGTGGGAAGCTTTCACCCATACACGACGGGATAATATTACAGTAAAATTGTCATATAGTACATGTATATTGCAGTATGCTGTATGTTATTACATTAAAAAATAATGTTTTGAATTGGGGTTTAGTGCCGCTTCCAAGATTATTTAAACTATATCACGGCTTGTCAGTTTAGGACAGGAGAAAACCGTCAACATTAGTAGTGTTGAATGTTGCTGCGAGTTCTTGCTGGTACTGGTATTACAGTGAGTGAGTGAATACATATTACTATTACAATACATATTACAAAATTACATTAAAACTTGATTGTAATGTGAGTGAATATGGAGTTTAACGTCGCTGCGGGAATCTTTCACCCATTTGCGACAACTGTTATTACAGGGAAAACTGGAATATACTGTACTACATGCTTATATAGTCCATATTACAATAAACCTTTAATATTACATAGTACATATTACTATTACAATACATATTACAAAATTACTTTAAAACTTGATTGTAACGTGAGTGAATATGGAGTTTAACGTCGCTGCAGGAACTTGATTGTAATACATAGTCATTACAGTTAGTGTCACATTATTGACGTAGTTCTAATAAACACAACGCAATTTGACTGACATACAGGCAGGAAACAGAAGGTAGATTGCGATCAATAAAACAACTGATTACCTGGTTAGTGGCCGACCTATAAAACAGTAACTCCTGTCTAGCCGACCTCCATAGTACAGTGACACATGTCTAGACAAACTAGTGCAGTACGCAAACTAATGCACCGCGCACGTAGAGTGCACAGACTTATACGCACACATAGAAGTAGTATCAAAAAGCCAATCCGAACCAGCACTCCTTCGAAATCGTCAAGTTTTGTTGACACCCACCTGGCAAGTCGACAAGAATGCCTTCATTCATTCATATATATTATTTACGTATACATGCAGGTACACAGCGAACGATCCGCGACCCGGTCAGACTACTTTAAAGGCGTACGTTACACCATAACTCCCGTACCTGAAACTGCATAAACGTCATCTCGTTCACGTGACAGGTGAAGTTAGAACTGACCGAGGTCTTCTCGCCTGTCTCCCAGGTACGAATATCCTCTCCCTTCAGGTATTTTAGTGTTGGACCAACTCCCCAATTTCGTCAACTGCAGGTTGACCCAGATCAGCTCAGGCCTACGCAGTGGGGCTTGCAGTTGGTGTACTTCTGTCTACTGCCACCCCCTCCCCCCTCTGGTCAAAGTTTACACCTGACTGGGTCCGATGGTTGGCGGTTTGGCGGGCGGGCGTGCTGGAAGACTGACTGACGACTTCGGCCTGAGTTCAAAACCTTCCGAACTGCGGTACTTCCCCCCCCTCCGAGAGCATGGGCATTTGCTGACACAATAGCTGGGTGTATTTTAGCGATGGTTTCCGTTCTCTAGTTAGTGGGATCAATAATGTAAACATCTTAAGGCTGTTGTTCTGGCTCGGCAGGTGATAATGAATAGATACGGCCACAGGTACGGCCACAGGTACGGTATGAACTGCGGAGTCTTAGCAGCCAACACTCATAATTTTCAACCACAACATTTTCTACACTAAACAATTATTTTATTTTTAAATAATCCGTTATTAATTTTATCTATCAATTTTTATTTCTCCTTGCGAGCATTAATAATAATAATAATAATGATAATAACAATAACAATTAATAATAATAATAATCTTTAATATGTCAGAGGAATAATAATAATAATAATAATAGTAATAATAATTTTATAATAATAAAATATCTTTATTACCTCGGAGAAAATTTGTTTACTTTGCAAAAGGCCATTTTCCAATGAATTGACAGGAAATGAGGGTATAATATATTATTCATTATTATATTTATTATTTATATTATCCCTTTCAATAAACTGACACCCACCTCATTATTCAAAAAAAGCTAATTATTCATCTTTCCACAAAGAGTTATTGTACCTAATACTGAAAAAGTCAAACTAAAACTTTCATAACCATTCATATTTTCTTTCCTCAGGAAGCCTGCTAAGCTAGCAATAAAAGAAGATCTTCCTGTGCACTTCATTTATGAGAGCTACAGCGGATAACATCTGTGCAGCGAAAAAACCCAACAACAATGCCCTGCACCCGGGTTCTATTGAAAAACATACCCACAGCAATGACTTAATTGTTCCAAATTTAAAGCACCAAGGCACAATATTATTTTTTAAATCATATTTTTTTTTTAAAGTTTAAAGATTCCACATTCTATTAAACTCCACACCATGTGACACATCTACAACTCCGTGACACTTCTCAGAGTAACACGTGACTTCTAGGTCCTTCACACGACACGAGACTCCAGCAGTGAGACTGATTGTAGTCTTCAAATTCTTCCACTTGAAAGAGTTTGAAGTTTGTAAAAATACCGATTTCGCCGTTGTTTGCGTGACAGCCACATAGAGAAGGGATTACATGACGTTTTCCACACAGCTGAGGCTGTCTATATTCGCTTCTAATAAAAACCCACCATGGGTTAAATGACACCCTAACCCTACCCCCCATGAAACCTGAAAATTTGAGGTCAATGTCTCCCCAGTGAACCCTAAATCCCCCAAATACATAATAATGAAAAGATACCATCAACACGATATTTAAATATTTGTTTATCACGTCAGCTATTGCAAATTGAGATACTATACTATATACCACAAGCCACACATTCCAGAAATACATAATGGAACGATACCATCAACACAATATTTCTTTTAATTATGATCAGGTCAGCTATTGTAAATATTGAGATACTATACTATATACCACATGTGGGTTCACTGTAGTAAAAATAAGTCAAATTATATTATGTATCTTACATTCTGGAAAATGAATCAATGGGAATGCATTTCACCTTCCCTGGGAAGTATACAACACAAACAACCATTTAGGATATTTGCTGACAACGCAGGCTTTTAGTATATTGGAATATGAATCATTTACCTCTTTGCAATAAATAAATAATGATCTACGAAAAAATAATTCTGAATGGTTGTATTCAATGTATATTATTACCCATTGGTAACATTGAGCGAGTTTGTGTTCCAACTATAGTTGAACTATATATTAGTACAGTGCTCCCTCGATATAACGCCCTTCAATGCACCGCGGATTCGGATACAATGCGGGGTCCAACATGGACCCCATCTAAAAATAAAATAAATTAATTTCTCTTTTTTTTTCTCCAATTGATATAACGCGGGTATTATAACACTGGTGGCATGTCATGGACCCAAAATTCAGCATTATATCGAGGGAGCACTGTATGTCTAATATAGTTGCTTTGCGAACTCTGTATAGTAGATCAAAATGGCTGGATTCAACTTGAATCCTACTGATGTTTTCAAGCTTGACCTTTTTAATCAAGTATTGTATCCAATAATATTAATATAATCAAACAAAGTAGAATATATTATGGTATTCTAACAATGTATTCAATTCTACCATTTTAATTTTCACTTAATTCATGCAAGGTATCCATATTGTAAATATATATTTGAACGAAATATTAAACTACTGTATTCAAACAATGTATCAGCTTTACCACATATACAACCGATGCAATAAACCTTGTACTTTACACAGAAACCTACTATGAAAACATTTCTCAAGTCCCGATTCCCCAAAACTGTTCCTATCTATTTAATTTGTCTGTCAAAAACCTATCCCCCCATGCAATGACAGTGTTAAATGTACCCGACTGGCCATCCATTGTCCATATATTGTCCCTATATCGTCCCTACATAAACAGCAGAGGACAGTAGTGGGCCCTTCACACCTTGAGGGGAAATAAACCAATTTTGATAAGTGGCGGGACATCTGGGCTCCCCTGTACGAAATGCTGCAACTCTAGCGCAGGGTTAGAAGTTCCCACTCGCCTGGCGGCCTGATCCATTTCTCATAATGTATCCTATGGGCGAGTAGAAATTTCAAGTTTTGTTATTAATATCATTATTCGGGCGAGTACGTTTTAAAGTTAAGTTCCTATTAACTCAAACCTTATGGTGCAGTCTATGGCTAAGTCTATGGAGCTATCGTTGTTTCGTACAGGAGGGCCCAGACCTCCTCTTCAGTACCTGCACGAGGAAGAAGGAACCCATCGACAAATACTCGCGTCTAAAAACACTC
Organism: Lepetodrilus elevatus; assembly: GCA_034780755.1. Taxonomy (NCBI): domain Eukaryota; kingdom Metazoa; phylum Mollusca; class Gastropoda; order Lepetellida; family Lepetodrilidae; genus Lepetodrilus; species Lepetodrilus elevatus. Next base: position 16,565 of record JAVCKZ010048783.1, read on the forward strand.
GTGTCGCCAACACCCTCACTGCAAACACCGAGACATAACTCAGCCTGAAGCCACCAAGACTGCTGGTCAAACGCACAAAACCCGCGGCAAACGGTCAGTTAATAAATATACGTGAAAATTGTATAAACACTCACTTTCAATATATCTGCCAACATCGCTGCTTGTAAGTGCAGTGTATGATCTCCTGGGCTCGTTCGGTGTTAAGAGCATTAGCGACAAGGTCTACTATGATTGACAGCTTGAATGGGATATGTATACAGGGTTACCTCCCTTGGACCAAATCCATGAATGACAAGGAGATCCTCTCGCAGTACAATTATTTTTCCATATTTGCAAATAGATTTCATATTTGACAAAGCCAAATTCCAATATTTACTTCGCGTCTTCGGCTAATTGATAAGGTGAACGGCAGGCTCGCTTCCCTTGGATTCAATCTATAAAAGGGCACGAGATTTCCGTGGTACAATATTTGTGGGGATATTAACAGGTAGATTGTATATTTGACATTACTTTAAGTCAAATATACTTTATGTTCTAGATTACAATGTCCCTCCCATTATTTATCATTAGATATTTGCTGTGATACCTGAATAATTTTAAATATTAATAATGAAACACCTTATTTTTACTCAAGTCAACTGGAAATACTACAGGATATACCACAGAAATTAATATTAATCCAGCATAATAATACTTCAGAGAGATAATTAAATTTAATATCCTTTAAAAAAATGTATTTTATCTCAGCAAAGTATTTTGTAATAATGTAATACTGACTCCTAAAAATAAATGAAAAATAAAAATAAAAATATTAGAGTTGATATTTTGGTGAATAATAATTTATTTTCCAGCGCAAATTAAACGACATCCTGCATGCATATAAACATAAAGTTACTGATTACAACAAGACGACTGTCCTAGAGGAAAGCTGATATGTTTGTGTTTCTGGGCCAGAGAAAACAAACACCGAGTGAATAGTAATGCTCTTGTCGCCCATGTGTTCCAGACTAGCAGACTACTGGCAGTCTCCGGTATGACTGCACCAGACTACACTACACAGTCCCACACTACACAGTCTCCTTATGGTGCTGGTAGGGGCCAAAACACAGTGAGTTACGCAAACCCGGAATTTGCAAGTTTGCACGAATCCAAAACATACACAAATAATCCTTTGTACACACCGATCTGCAAAGGCATCACACAGTTAGGGCTATGGAAACATGAGTGGGGGGTGGGTGTAGTTTGGTGGGGGGTGGGGTTTGAGGGTAAGGGGGTGGGAGGAGATTACATTACAACAGATGAACGATGACAGGTCCGTATTATTAAGATCAATTTTAAAAAAAAGATTGTATAGGTTTACATGATTGAGAAATGAAATTCCGTCATGTATGTAATTAACAGAGAAAAAAATCGTGAAAACACTCTCACAAATAGAAGGAGCCTCGCACTGAATTTTGATCATCGAATATGGGTGAAATATTCCCGTAGAGACGTTAAATTCCATAATCACTCATTGAATTTTGGTCCCTGTGGGGTCTTGTCTTGTAAGCATCTGTGGGGGGGCCCATCTACATGGTCCGATTTGCAAATAACTGTGTTTAACATCTGCAAGATTACAATTTTAAATAGTTCCTTTGAATAAGACTTTCAACCCAAAACATGTGATAAGCATTCATAAAATAAAATATCTAAAAGAAATTGAAATACACAAATTTTGTTTAAAAAAATAACTTTCAACCCAGCTGCTGGTGATAAGCATTAAAAAAAATATTTTCATCAAAATTAAATTTAAAAAAAATAATAATACCAGGTACCGTAATTACTCTAATTATTCGTACGCTCTAAAATAATTAGATTTGCGGCTGTTCGAATTTTTAGAATTTACG
>JAVCKZ010048794.1:0-18441 GCA_034780755.1 Lepetodrilus elevatus
AATAATAATAATAATAATAATAATAATAATAATAATAATAATAACAATAATAATAATAATAATAATAATAATAATAAAATATTAATAATATTAATAATATTAATAATATTAATAATATTATTATTAATAATAATAATAATAATAGTAATAATAATAATAATAACATAGTTCAAATCAGTACCGGTCCAAAGTTGGCCTAAACGACACCATTTGAAGTACATTTAAAAGCTTGACCATCCCCGAGCACGTCACACAACACAAGACCCTGCCACCTTTTTGTGTCTGATGATCCTGCTACTTGAAGTAAAGATGTGAAACCATACAGACTTCGTAATTTTTAATCTTTAAAACAAATTTTAAAAAATAATGTGTGCGGTGCAACACATACATGATGTGCTGCATTTCGAAATATCGTAATAAAATCAATTGTTTATATTATGTCTATCTTGTGTTCATAAAATGTGAAACTCTCCATCCTCTCTAAATACATTGTGATATCGACTGACACTATACTACGCATCTATCATCCATACAAGCTGAAGACAATGTCAATTGTGGTGATGTCTATCTAGACGCATTATCAACACAATAATACTATCTATCCACGTTGGAATCAATGTGATAATATGCAATCCCTGTCATTACAAATTTGAATGTTTTTGTATGGGTTTTTAATAATTTCAAACATTATGAGCTCAGATTAGTACATCATGTGCAGATATTGTTGACATTCTCTACATTAGAACAATGTAATGTGTTTCGATACGGCTTATTCGCAGACAGAACAAACATCCCATTAAACTGTTATCTTATAGGATGGATTCACGGATCATCTCTGGAAACATGTTTGTTAAAGTTTATCAATACGGTTCATTTGCTTGTAGTAACAAACCTAAAGCCTTCATGCTGTGACAACATGCACGTGTGCTAACTGGTACAGCGAGGATGATCTATGGCCGTTGGGGGCAGTTCCAGAAGACAGACATATTTCCAGTAACTTGTTAAATATGTGAACTGGGCTACATGGCAGGTTATTGGGCAGCCAATAGCACACCAGAAAGCTTATCTGCTTGCAATGATAATGACGCTGGGTGTAGGGTTACTGAGACTAAGTCTAGTGGCCTAGGGCTGAGAGAGCTTCACACACTTCACTGGATTCACGGAGCGAAGCGGCCGCGGCAGTAAAGGGTCGGCAAAGAGCGGATAGCGTTAGCGAGCGGTCGGCAGTTCCCTCTGTCTATCTGGACGGAGGTCTCCATAACACAGTCCAAGACAGGAACTACTCGAGATCACCGTCGTCAACGTCGCAGCCATGGGTCTGTGGCACCACGTGCTGTTCCTGTGTCTGTTTGGAGCTATGTTCATCGGTTTGTCGAGAGGTAAGTCTCAACACTCGGATAAATAGCCCCGTGTATTATACTGTGAGGGGATTTCTGCTTGAGTAGTGATGTTTGTAAAGAGGGACCACACTTCGGGCTGGTTAATAGACTGTTGTGTTTTGTACAACATGGTCTGCTCTTTGTGAGTTCACAGTAACGTTTAAATGACTTGTTGTAGATTAGTTTTTGATGAGGTGACTCCATGAATTGCGTGTGGTTGTGTGAGAGGTTTCGGGCAGGAGGAAAACAAACACAACATAGCGTGATGAAATTGGGATTCCCTCTTAGTTCTGAGGGAGAGATCACATGGCCAATTATTGATCGACATTTGAGAGAGAAAGGATAGCTGTTTCACCTGGTTTAATTCATGTAATGTTTAGTATCGGGTACACAATGTACTATCTGTGGCAAGGTTATGTATGCATCTAGCAGGTTGTCATCGTGGTTGTTGTGTAGCTGCTGGCGATGGTGGTGTAGAGATGGAGTTTACCCTGATCCACGGTCAGCATGTTGTAGTAAACACTGTAGTCCAGCGGGGAACATCCATCCCGAGTAAACACGGCTATACAGACGTGGCCATGTTTTACCTGAGCTGTAACACCCCACCCCCTCCATGTTCCTGCCCTCTCAGACTGGCTCAGACCACATGCACGAGAGCTAGAAAACATAGATGGCGACACCTTGTTTTGTTTACAGTAGGTCCTGATCTCCATAACGTTTTGTATTTCGCTGGAGAAGTCGTGCTTCTTGACAAAGGACAGGGTAAAGTCAGACAGGCTTTTAGCCTAGAGACGCGAACCACATTAAAGAGTTTACCTCAGTGTTTATTCTTCCAGTAGGAAACGTGCCGGTTCCGACGCAGAACTTCAATTTCCTTCAGTAAACGTCTGTTCGTTTTATATTGTTGACTTGATTCTCAATCGTTGAAAAATACGCGTAGGATCTGCCTCCCCCACCTCCCTACCAACCCCCTTTCCACCCAGGCTAACGCATCCTCGCCCAGCAGTGATTTACGTTCTGAGGGGAGATGGCAACTTCTGATAAACGCAAGCAAGACGTTCAGAGTGAATATAACCCTTCCTTAAAAACAGCCATTCTGTATTGTCTAAGTCTATTTTGAACCCATGTCAAGTTCACGCTTTCTTTCTTGTCTATTGCGTTAGACGCTGCGTGTATTCACACTGTCATTCATATTACACATGCACGTCAAGGCAGAACATGTTAACTAGCACACATCAATGTGGCACTGTTTTAGATCACATCATTCACAGTTACAAATATTTTTTTCAACTTCCAAAACGTAGCATTGTCTGCAGCTAATCTTAAATGTAAATTGTAGCATTTAAGGAAGCAATGCTGTACTATATTAAATTCCAGAAATCCTAAATTAATTATGAAACAACTCTAAAAGAATCCTAAAACAATTGCAACAAAATTGCAATCGATCAACAAACATCCACAAATCTGCAAATCCCAAGAAAATATTTCTCAGAATTAACCAAAGACTTACTCTATTTCATGTACCCAGCCAAAATCAACAGAATTACAATTTGCTTTTTCCATATAACTGACTGGCAACTTGCGTTAACAAGTAACGCACATCGGATACACGTGGCAAGTATCACATCGTACAGACAGACATACAGCCAGACATAATAGGCGTACATATGTAGAAATGTAGTGTAAGTAAACGGAATGTTTAAAGAATGATTACTTGCAGTTTGATCGTCCTTACACATTAATTTTACAAGCCATTACTTCTTTAAAAAAACACATTTAATAATCACGGAAATGATAGTAAATATGCTTAAACAGCATTTGTACACCGTATTTTTAGTCTCTTATCAATCGCTGATCGATTGTTTGTAATGTGTATTTATATGCACATACACGTGAGACTTTAATAAAATGCATGTATGTCTGTCTATAACAATAGATATTCCCAAGTGTGTGTTTAACATGCGAGTTTGCCTCAAATATCGGCATGGAAACTAAATTTCAAATTGTGATAATAATTCAAATTGTAACCCTATACATATACATTCCAAATAATCAAGCATTTCTTGTACCACAAGATTGATTCACATTTAACAACGTGTACACATGTGTAAATACCCTGATATAGGCATATTTATCTTTGACCATATTATATCAATATGTGTCTTCCTACCCACATTTTAAAACTAAATCTATCCTGAACATTTGTTTGAGTTTAGCAAGTCGAATGATGTGTTGCATTTATATTAAAGTAGATACTAGTATTTCTGAAGTTTGCTTTGCTAGTCCATACATACATTTACGAGGCCAAGATAATGTATTTGTCCCAGTCTTTTCCTGAACTTCCGATACTGTATGAACTGTGCAATTATGACGTTTTGTTCAATCGTCATATGACGATAATAATAACTCAATGTCGAGCACGCTCAACAACAACAATATCTATGTAAAACATCACGGTATACCTATTATGCATTTCACTTACTATCGAAGTCATCTTGTAACCTATAAACGTGTTTAGCTTACACTATGCTAATCTAGTTAAAATCTGCTTCGAGACTTTGCTAGTTTACTGCATTGCTTCGTTTGCGTGTTAGAAATCGTTTGCTACGGTAAAGTAAGCTTCCAAAATGCCTTGCATTAGAAGTACATACTAGATCTAGCCCACCGTCAGATCTGCAAGGAATAAGGCTAAACAAGTCTGAGATAAATGTCTGCAGATACCCAGGGTCAGGCCTATTATTAAACTGCTCTAAGTGCCACACAATACACTCTCAGCTCCGGTGACTTCACCCACTCGCAGAAGTCAGCAGTACACAGACCGAGTCAGGAAACACCAGGGCAAAGGAAAACTTCATTCTTGTTTCTCACGCATAATTCTAATTAAAAACTAGGCATATTCTATTAAAAATCCTTCAAAGTGCACACTTCCCCTCGCGTGCACGCCCGTTATGCAATCACTTATGTTATATATTACTGAATTGAACATCTTGGTGCTTAGTTTGCTGGACTGTCCACGCCTCACACACGCCGCTGTTCGGTACAAGAAGCACTAGTTATCACTCAAGTACAAACTTGTCAATCCCGACAGGAATGCAAATAGTGTTTTCAGTGTTAAGCGATATGATAATGATTTATACTATACAAAGACCAGTTCCCGCTGTTTTTCTTAATAGCATGCCGACTTCGTAATGGGTCGAGATTCTACTTTATGTTCACAGCAAATATTGACTCCTACTTCAGGATAGCGTTAATAGCCATCCCGTGCTCCACAAACCATATATTATAGTTGTAATGTTCCATATACCCTGTCGTCTACACACCCGGTCTTCAACACACCCTGTTTCCCCCCACATATACTTTCCATCTAATCTGTTATACTCTGCACCACCTTCCACACTCCCACTGTGACCCCCATCCACCCTGTTATACTCCACATCCTGTATCCACACGTCCTCAGCACACCCCATCCACTGTGCTCCACACATCCGGGCTCCTGGTGCTGTGGATAGGCAGGATTGCTCCACTGACATTTTTATGTTGTGAAAAACAATCAGTACATGTATGTCAGCATGTCTTCAAATATTGAATGCACGGTCTCCTTTAACGGTTACACTGTGCTTCTGAGCTTCTGCTGTTCAGGATATGTCACTTCTAAAATCTAGTTTGAAAGTAGTTGTCAGTTTTGACAGTAATGGCGGGCAAGGCTGACATGTCACTTTCATGTAGGAACGCTCTCTCGTTTTGTTCTGAGTTTTATGGATATTTACATTCATATTTTCTCATAGCATTTATGGGCCCGAGTATTTAAAAATACCTTTATTATTTTTGATGGACTGTTGATATGAATAGTTGTTGCTAATTCCTTCTTTACATGTGTGACGTCCTCGTCCCTGTGACGCGTGTGTTGATGGTGATGCAGCTACTTCAGTTAGCTCCCCTGACGTACTCCCTCCTCGCAATTGCTCGTTTCTTATCTACGGTTCACTTCCAATGAGCACACCCTGGTGTAGTGCAGTCATCTGATCTTAGATAGGACTAGACTACATGTTCTAGATTCACCCTCCACCCGCCACTGCATCGCAGCTCCAATGCACACCGCCTCACGATTGTTATGTCCCAATTAAAGAGTTTAATTACCTATATCGGATTTAGATAGCCATTTCAGTGCTGGGCATACTGTTAGCAGCCGCGCAGGCGGGGGAATAATGTGAACGAGGTCAGAATGGGGTGAAATGTTGCTTTCAATGCACGTCAGGATGACGAGATGCTTCAAAGGGTTATTCAAAAAAACACAGAGGGAAGAATATTTAATAAATATAAAAGATAGTCAATACGATCTCCAACAAATGGGGTAAGTTTTATCTGATTAATATTTTTCTATGCTGAATAATACAGAGTACAACTTCTGTCAGTTTATTGTGTGCATACCCTGGAGCTCTAGAAGTTAGAGGTAGATCAGCATATGCATGCGTGTCTTTATGGCAATGGGGGGGGGGGGTGAAATTTAATGAGAGAACGACAACGCAGATATATTTTTCAATCTTGCTGTTGGGCTACTATGGGACGTCATCCTAGTGCATTTCTTATGTCCATGGCGTCTGAATCTCATGTAAATGACGTTCCCCGAGGATGTTTAAAGCTACGAGGAGATTGAATCAACGCTGTATGTATGCGAGGCGGAGTGTTTAGTGCTTACAGCCCTCGGGTGTAGAGAACTGCATATTAAGATCATACCTTTCCCTGTCTGTGGAACACATTGTTTTGCACTATGACGCTGCATTGGTGGTGTTTTATATGTATACGAGTTAGGCCCGGGGCGACAGGACTTGGGTACGACAGCCAGACATCATATAAATTATTAGCTGCAGCGGGATGTACATATGCACGCTTTATATCATTGCTACGTGAACGTACATAAACACTGCATCATTATTGTGGCAACTGGAGTAGATAGTCAAGTAATACTGTCCCGATCATGATGTTAATGCTATTCTTACCTCGGAACTGAATACACAGAATAAACTGTTATTAAATACATATTATCATTGGAAGGTATTCTTAAATCTCTGAAACATTCTCAAAGACGCTGCAGATCAACAGTATTACGTCCTTCGTATCCTTTAAGCTATAACATCAATTACTACCTATGATACAATATGACATTATTTATTCAACTAATTTCTAGCAGCGGTTGTTAAGATTGATGATGTGGACACTATGACTGGCTGTGGCTGACTTTATGACGTAGTATTATTACGGCTGTGTTACACTATCCACGATACGTAACATTGCCCAGCCAAGTCGTTGACGAGGATCTCGCATCACACTGCTTATTGAGCAGACTACTATCATCCATAGACCATCCATAGCAGTAGAACTATCAATCACTGATGACACTGGGTGATTATCATGAATACTTATCATCTACATTTCCTGCAGGTCGTAAATAGTTGGAACTAGTTTCATATTTGTTCATATTTTATATTTTTATAGCGAGATAGCAACAACACAAAAATAAAGCAAAATATTGAAAACCAGTGGGGAGGAAAAGGTTATCTTGTTGTCCAATATACGTATGTAGACTAGCTAAATGTACATCATTCCGGGTAGCATACGCTTGACCATGAACCATGTCAACAAACCGTGAATGTATGCCTTTAAAGTAAACCTTCTTTGTAAACTTTTTAAAATAATGCTGCAAGTGTGTTACCATGTTCAATATTGATTGTAAATCACAACAAAAAGGATTCCAACTGTCGCTTGTATTTGTCAAGACGTACGCGGTGAATGATCGCCCCTGTCTGCGCGCACAATTGAGAAACGTTTAGATTTGGGAATTGGCCTCAATTTCGTTATCTTCTAAAATCTTGCAGCTGGATTAACATTGGCATCTACTGTGCGGTGATGAATGTGCATCAAGAACAACTGTGATAGGCTATTATAGATCGTACATGTCTTCAGGATATGCACTCATCCGTTCACCGATACTTTTTGCTGTTTTTTCTCTTGAATTTTCCTCCAATTACATAGCATTGTGCTGCTATGGCGCCGCATTTCGCGCACCGTAACCTGATCGGGAAATGTGACATACTGTACTAAAACATATTTACGAGATAAGATCTGCTCTGCCAATCTACGGTTACTACGCTTCTACTTGGCTGAACTGGAAAGTGCAGACGATAATTCATACCGGAAGTGCCGCCATCTTGATTTGTTTGCTCCATAATTCAGTCTAGCGATCTTATCAATATTATGAAATCCACTGAAGTATCCTTGTCTAATTAAATAATATTTGCTAGTGGCGCCGATTAGAAGTTTGATAGCCTGCAGGTCCGTTACTCCCACGGTAGTTTGCGAGATTATAATCTGGATAGAAACGTTACGACGCCGCTGTGTGCGAGACTAATAGCCGACAACTGCTTACAGGGGTTTGAACAAATGGGGATCAACTTGCAACTAAAATGTCAGAGTTTTGTTCAATATAGTGTACGTCCTAAACAATAGCCACATGGAATATACGTGTAGCGTGCAGTACGGAGTGAGTGTATATCTCAGGAAGCATGCCCGCATAACATGGAGAACATAAATTGAACACATATCTTCTCAACATACACACTTAAAAGTGTTGGTATACTTGAACAACTACATTTCTAGGCCTCTGCGTGAATGATTGATTATAGAATGGCATGCACAGAGTAAAACCAACGGTTATATATAGAGACTAGGCCGTTGTCGGTAAATTTGGAGCTTATTCCTAGCTATTATCTTAGATTGAATCTAAATTCATTCCTTACTCTATCATAAAGCACGTTCATTTTACCACAGTGTGCATAGACCCCGGCCAGAAACCATCACACCGCACGTACTTGCTAATATTTACCACTAAAGTTAGATGCCGTCTTTAACCTACTGTACACGGTCTATACAAGGCCTATCGTTTACATAACAAGCCTATCTCGACTGTCAAGACTGCAGCCACGGATGTTTTAGTTAAACACGTTTCACATTATACACTGAACTGTAAAGGGCCGCCATTGTCGAATGTTGGAATTCTGCTTAGCGGGTTTGCGACACTTGGCTAACACATCGTGGCGGATGAACTTGAACGAATTGACGAGAAGGACGAGATGGACAGTGGTCATTGGCTGACAGTTTTAACCCTGTTCTAGTTACCATGTTGTTCCTTAAATATATCACCTTTGGAACATAGTATTAGTACTAGAAAATGTACTTTATGGAATGGTATGCATTTTGAAATGTGATCATTTTCTACGATATCCTACTAAATGATTCTCAGTATCTAAATTTAGTTCTTAGAGACAAATGTGTTGGTTGTTCTTCGACCAGTAGCCGGGGTGTTTGGAAAATAGATAGTAGTATTCGGACAGTAGGTGGTAGTGTTTGGCCAATAATGGTGTATGTGATCTACCAGATGCAAGGGGTGTTCGATCAGTAGGTGAGATTGTTCGTCCAGTAGGTGGTACTGTAGGTGATAGCAAGGACGGTCTAAGCTGTCTACCCTATGTCTAGCAGCGCCCCGGGACCAGGTAATAGCCTAAAGTGTTGTTGAGACCTCCAGACTGTTTACACTACCTCAGGTATTGTTGACCGTCACAGCTTTCAATGTTTGCAGATGTGTACAAGAATATTGGGACCAACATACCGTCTTCACTCAAGACGTTTGACTTTTCTTTATGAATTGTCAGGTTTTGCCTCGAAGGGCGTACCTCAGGGGGATGGTAAGTTTAGCAGTTGATGAGCTAGGCTATCCAGTTACATTTGTTGAGGACTGTGAAAGTATTTGACCGATTTGTTCGGCAGGGCTTTCATTTGGCAGTTCAATCGTGGTGCTGCTGGTGGTGGTGACAATGGTGTTGTTGTTGTTGGTGGTGTTGATGGTGTTGATGGTGTTGATGGTGGTGATGGTGGTGATGGTGTTGATGGTGGTGGTGATGGTGGTGATGGTGATAATTGTGTTGATGGTGGTTTTTCATGGTCATGCTGATTCGTTTTTCGGAGTTTCATTTCGAAAACACTCATTGTGGAAATATGTACTTAGCAAATAATGACAACAACACGAGCGCACTGTACTGATATCGCACAATCGGAGAAAGGACTTATTTAACAACTTAGGTACTTCATAATATGGCAATTATTAGTTGATATAGCCGTTAGCTGCTTCACTCTCATCCAGATACTCAACTAAGATCAAGTTGAATTTAAATACTGCTAATTTTCCAGTCTCTATGAAGAGCTATTCATCCCCTCTTCTCTGCACATGCGCCCCTCGTCCCCGTCACCGACCACACGCTGTTTCCGCATTATACCGCGTCACGTGACGACATATTGACGCCTACCCCGCAGCAGAATTGTCGCCGCTGTGTACACATGAACGCACTCACGTGCTTCACTGAGTTGACAGGCTGACTGCGTGTACTCACCCTTAGTTTTATACATTAACCCCATCACGTGACATGTCTGTATAAGTAAAACACACCCGTCTCCTCATATCAGGTTGAAACATAATTTGGAAGATGATGTTGTAATAATTATGTTATTTATCTTTAAAGCGTGACAACGATGATGCGTTATTGATACTTCATCACTAGATTCACGTAACGATTTCCAATGTAAAAATGTATATCTGAATACTAACGTAGACCAGGGCACTACTACCCAATCCATTCAAATCCATCACATCTAACATTTAACGGTGCTATCTTGTTAATACAGCATTAATTCCGAATTGGAAACAGGGCCGATTTATTTACCCTTCATATTAAGTGGAATTAAATGTATCTGACTGACCGGATATAACCTCTACAAACAACGGTATCCGTGTCCGTACCTGTGTCAAATATACGCATACTAAAATTGAAAGGGACAATGATGAAGTGAAGGATATATAAAGTCCAGGTAACTGAGCGGATATCTACGTCAGGATCAGTCTTACGTTTCCAAGCGGAAGTCTAATATTCTATTGGAGCAGGTGAAACGTTGATAAACTTGTACACCATACACCATGGCTGATTATCTGATATGTTGCCGAATGTGGGAAATGCTGGCGTCTAATATATTGCCATAAATGTAGTAGTGTAGTGTGTGTGTGTGTGTGTGTGTGTGTGCGTGCGTGCGTATGTGTGTGTGTGTGTGTGTGTTGACCATGCATAAATCAAAATCTAACCAGCTACTATATATAATCCCACAGCGCTAAGACATATACATCATTAGAATGTAAAACATTAATTCAATTGAATTTACGACAAACAGTTTCATACTTTCTTCGGTTTCTGTCCATATAAGTCATACAAAGAAGCAGAAGACATTCCTTCACCTGTATTAAATAAACATTAACATTGAGGTGTGTAATCCATGGTGTTATCACAGACGAACTAGGGCACTATTCTATGTAGGCATAAAGCGTATCAAATCCAACTGTCTAGCTATGGCCCTGCTAAGCGGTCTCGGGCTGTTCATAACACAGCGGGGCGTAGTAATTTACCAAGACGGTTTGCGCATGACAGGCTTGATAGTCATATGGCCATTTGATGTGCACTGCCTTGTTCCCCTAGCATTAAAGCATTAGAATTCAATATGGCAGCGCTATTAAATACATACGGGTACTTAGACCGCGGATAGGTTGTAAATATGGTTGTCATGTAGAGGTTGTAAATATGGCTGCCATGTAGATGTGATATCAGAATGGTAATCTTTGTGCAGTTTACACCATTTACCAAGAATGTACACTATTCAATTTTAATGACATATTTGAAAAACAAATAGTTGACGTCCATATGTATAATATAAAGTTGTAATTTTCTATGTATATGGATGGGTAGATGAGATGAGTTTTCCAGTATCTCAGTATAAACGATATTGAAGGACATAACAGTACAGTAGTATTATTATCTTATTTCTATCTTTCAGTGATCATGCCCTGATACATTCACATTTTGAATAGTGATACACATTTTCAACGAACAGAGTTCTCATCATAGAAGGCTCATCATATTATATCAATTCCGGTTCGGGTTCGAATATCTCAGTGTGTATTGATGTTTCACTATTTGCTTTGAATGCATTCAGCAGACAGTCAGCAGCTCTAGATGAGGGCCGTAACATTATAGTTGTTTACATTACATTAATCGCTAAATATTTACGAAACTGCCCTTATCTGTTCACATAAACTGGAATAATTTGTTTAGTTTCAGTGGACCTTTTAAGTTAACTAAAAACGTCGGCCTGTTATCCGCCCTATCCTGGTATCACGCCGCCGAGTATTTGCTGTTCCTATGTCTGCTAGAGAGTTCACATTAATCTTGAGATTCCTCTTCTTTATCAGCATAACCTCTATTACGGACTATTACTAGGGGTTCAATTTCACTGGCGTTGCCGTTAGCGTGCACCGGTGCATGACACGTGACTCAGGGGAAGTAACCCCGCCGTCAGCCAAGGAATTTCATTCTCAATGGAATGGTAAAACACATGTAACATGCTGTTCTTTACCATGCCTCTTTGGGCAAAGTGAAAATATTGACTTTTCGTTTCGTTTCATTTCCTATCAGGGCGGTGATTACTGAAGTCAACATAGGCTTATACAAACGAAACGAAATGATTATGTTCAACAGAAACCATCCATTTTGTCAATACCGTTATGGGTCGTTACTTTGTTTGAGAAGTTAAACTGCATGTTCGCTGTGGGTCTTTGGTAATATTTGTATACATGTGGTATGGAATTGTCGTGATTACTTATTCATGAAGCAGGGAGGAGAATGTTTCATATCGATATAACTGTGCGTCCTCACTGGCCTGTGTCCATATCCTCCACAACATGCATGTCAGAACCAGGCCCCGAGATTACGAAACTTTTCTGAGTACAATTTCATACTCCTCGGAATTTTGTTCATAAAACGGCATAGCAAGTGAGATGAGCACAAAAACGTATTCAGAAACGTTTCGTAATCTCGGGGCCTGGTGTACCCACTAGATGACCATCAGCCATCTTGTGAAGTAATCCTCGGCATCGAAAGTCTAAACGGAACATCCTCAGTATTTGAGATTATAGATGGAACTGTCTTCTGTAGGCCTATTTGTCATTTGAAATCTAGATAGAACTTTAACTTCAGTATTTGTAATTTGAAAGTCAGTATTTGAGATTTATGTATAACTAGGCGTTATCCCCAGTGTATGTTATCTAGCTACTAGTATATCGATGTTTGAGTCTGGGAATATTGGGCAATGGCCTCATAACACACAATTTGTTGTTAATTATCTGGCGCGTGATTATCTTAAACTCGTTAGCTTGTCATGAGCAGCGTGTACATAAGCATTGCTATACTGTGAGAACTGCACTATTTCTCATTCACATAAATCGCTGTCTGACACGAACACAACTTTGCATTAATGAAATTGTGAGTTTTTGTGTATCACAATTTGTGACTGATCGTGTAACATCAGCGGATACCAGTATGTGGGTATGATGTTGATTTAGTGTAAATAGTTCGTGCATGCATGCATGTGTGGTTATTTATGGTGCTCACGTTCCAAAAATACACATTAGGAGAGAGTTTATATCGTTTCTACTCAACCACGGACTAGGTTTGCTCACAGTGCTACTTGTTCGGTTTGTTTGTTTATTGACAGGAGACTATTTTCAATGACTGTTGATGACATGCGTGAAAATCAGAAATGCCAATAAGTGGTACTAATTAGGTGTGAAGCATACTTTTTTTCAGGAAATCGCACTTTCCTTTTTATCAAACTGGCATACATAACATCACTGAGACATTTAGTAACTATCTCTTTTAGTTGCAGGATAAATATCCCCCTACCCCCCTCTATACCTTGTACTTACATTCCTATTTTCACGTTTTCTCTAAAAATTACAGTATATAGTGTAGGCCCACACGTTTCTCCTCTTCTTTCTCCATCTTTTTCTTACTCCCGGAACTGTTTTCAATAGTAACAACCTGCAACCTATCATTTTCGTCTTGAATAATATATTGTTAGGCTAAACCAAAGAAAACAACAAGACATATATCGTTTATAGATAAGCAAACAGTTCACAAATACATATATCAACATGATTTTCTGCGGTCTTCTACGCTCACACAGGCGGTACAGTGGAACCACGTCCAGGGTGCGGGGCCGTGTGCACCGACTTTCCCCGAACCTCCATATCTACTAATATCATGTGATCATCTCTCCTACATCAATAAACGGGCTTGCCTGGGTTAACGCTGGTTTCTGGCTTGGCGGTGGGGGACCAACTTTCCAAGGGTCTGAAAGATAAACATACGTGGTCGGAAATGGGGGGTAGAGGAAAGTCTACATTGCCAAAAAGCTTAACTGATAAGAATTTAGGCTCCGTTACAGAAATGAAGACGATGCGCACGAACAAAGTATTTAAGTAAACGCTTGTCGGCTTCAGACCAATCTCTGGGAAAAGTAAAGCGATCTTTCTGGTCCAGCTTTTCCTCTGCATTATTTAGGTATTTAACGTGGTTATGGCTTGCAAACAGTGCTATGACATTACATCATCAATCAAGTACTGGCAGTTCGATATGTGACGAGTCCGTGGTTGTGGTACAGTGCGGTGGTATGGGCGGACTTCCGTCAGACATGGTAGTACCGCAGTGAAGTACCTGACCCCGGGCGACCCCGCTCCACTGACAGTGGTGCTGTAATGCCGTGTCAAGTCTGTTTGCTGCTCATAATTGTGATTAACAGTTTTAGGAGAAATGCTTTTTCTCTCAGCTCCCCCGTTTCCATGGTAACGATCTCGCGAATGATGCATTGCCGAACAAATGTAAGAGTGTTTTTTTTACTGTTGAGAATGCTGTCTTACGTTTAGAATGTTGGTAAATATTTGTGTGTACAAAGGAGCGAGGTTTGTGTAGCGCTGTAGACACGACTTCAGTATCCTGGTCGTAAGTCAGATGGTAAAACAGTGAGATTGATGTGTCAAAACCTCGCTAGGTATATTATTACTTAGGTTGGTGTTAACACTGCCTCTGTATAGGCATGTGGCTGTTTGGAAGTGTTTGCGTATTAATCATTGGCCACAAACAGCCAGCGTAGAATAATATCCTCTTCGAATTTACTATTGCGTGTTAAATTAGTATGTAAATAAACTTCCACGTACTATTGATACATGCATGATATGCATCGTGCATTTGAACATAATATGGTTAAGTCCACAGTTTTAAGAACAATCTACTTTAAGTAGGGTTGATAGAGACGATGTACACACGCGCGCCCACCCATACATTTGGCTTTATAAATATAACAATAAAGAAATAATAATAAGACTACAACCAAAAACAGCCAGTAAGAAATAATGTCCTTATTGTTATGTAAAATTGAAAGGTCTGACCCTAACGCAGCTGGGGAAGTTCACGATTATCTGGAAAACGGATTCTCTTACATCATAATTCAAAAGCTCTTTGACTTTGTTTTTAAAAACACAAATTTGATATAATAATTTAGTTCTGGTTTTAATTTCACAATGCTTGTAAAACCTTAGACAGCAATGCATGCCTGTTTCGGATCACATGTGTAATTAGCATAACAAAAACACGTTAAGACATTTTGTGAATGACTCATATAGAGGTGTTTGTCTGACAGAAAATGACCCCTTTTGTTGTTCATTTTTAACTCAAAAGGGAGGACTGTTCATATTGGGATTTGATTGACAAGGCGAGCACATGGTGCCAATTTCATCTCTCCCACAAACGGCGCTGGTCTTAAATACCAACCCTGACTTCCAGATTGAATATGCTTTGTTTTTTTTTAACCCTGTAAAGTTTCGCATGATTATTCGGCTATGATTTCCATAATTACAACCGTGTTTGGTCCCATTGTGCTATGCCCCCACTTCAGGGTATTGGAACCAGTCAACTGCTGACTGTATCGCTATTCCTCCTTGTTAAATAAAGATTAAATATTATAGTGTTTCACATGTTGATGCTTTTTATACCAATATGTCCATTCATCACGTGTATCGTTCAACCGGAGTTCTGTGCGTTCTAGAATATTATTGACTTTCCGTGTGAACGACATGCACAATAACTACAACTATTCGTGGATTCATACACTTTGCTCATTGATGCTTCTGTGCATACATCGATGAACGTACACATATATTGCAGTCAATCCTTAAAACTATTCGGGAGATATTGTCTATTTTAGCCAAACTGCAGCAGTAATAACACGATTCCTATTAATATTGTATGATGGTATGTTTCTGATTTGCTCCAACATTGCAATATTAGAATGATTCAATTTATATTTATTCTTATGTTCTCAATGGCCATCGGTGAGTGCTGCTATTAGCCAAAAATATCGTTTCTTGCTTGAAAAGAAGTGAAACCTTTGCCCGTTATAGTCTATCAATGACAGGGAATATTGGTTGGATTTATTTAGGCTATGTGTTCACACAAAGGTAGCGAGACAAAGCTTTTAAATAAAGTTATGCAAAGTAGCGGAAATAAACTAAGATTCCATTATGATTGGATTGTAGAAGTGTTTTTCACAAATAAAACATGTGCTTTGGCGACACATTCCTGCATATTATTCGTTTATCCGATACTTTACTTCTTTCCTAGCAAGTTGGTAGTTCAGTATTCGAGGTAAAACTATTTTAGTGCGTGTTATTATTAAGCCAACAGGTAACATTTATTTCGGCGTTCTGGATAGGGTGGGGGTTTCGTCGCTCGAACACGCCGGGAACAATTTAAAGGCTCTCTAGGGGGACCCCAACTAAAGGCTGTCAGGCTGTCAGAAAACAAACACAAGCCTTTGTCAGCGGCGTTCTACCCGACCCCACATTTCATGTCACCCGTTTACGAGATGACGTTTCTCCGCCAGTCAATGAGAAGGTCTAATTGTGCATTGTCAGAACCGGCCTGCGAATAGGCCGCGCAATTCCTAAGGTGAAATTTCATCCTCCTTTGAGAAGCGGCGTCCTGTCAGAGACTGATTCCCCTCAGAGAAGGCCCCGGACATTCTATTGTTGTGGAATAATGTCTTCACGGGTCGTTTTAGCTGCGGGGCACAATTCGGAGACTAGCGGAGTCCTACAGGGGTATTCCGAGGTTTGATGTATAATAACGAGAGAGACTTGATAATTTGTGTTCAATGAAGGGTCGTCTTTTAATTGACTAATGGTAGGATGGAGATGCGCTGAAACTATCACGTGATGACAGTGGGGTATCATCTTGGTAATCGGAGAATGCAGATACATGAACTGTGAACAATATATAATGTCTACAGGTTTATGCTGTCAAATCAAGCTAACGTACACCATTATGCTATACTGTGTGACAGCATAATGCTATACTATGAGCTTGTAGCAATAAGATAACACATGAGTTGGTATGAGTAGACAGGCTATTATATACGTCTTACGTGTAAGATTGTGTAAACGTGTATAATACAGAACAGCGTAATTACATTTTCTGTAACACAGTAATTAACTTGAATAGCATAATAACGTACAAAGTTGTTACTAGGCTTAGTTGATGTCTGCCAATATTAAGTATTAACACATTTGCATTGGAACCGGTGAACGTCTCCCAGAAGAGCTGTGCTGACATTGCTCGCGCCGACGTAACGAGTTAGACGTAACGTCACGTGCAAGACGCCAAGCACATGGTCAACGTTACGTTAGAGATCGCAGAGGGACTAAGCCAGGAAATGTATTTACTTTAATGGATGGGATATCCCACGAGTACTAGCACGAGCCTTTCGAATGCTAATTGACCTCGACAAATGTGATAGACAGTGAAATTATCTTCCGGCATTTTGGAGTCTCGCGAAATCTCTTTGAATTCCGTTGAGATAGGAGCTTAGCGTGCCAAATATAATTCGTTTCTGAAATGTCATAACTATGAATGAGATCATTGGCTACAGCTCAACGTTTAATAATTTAAATGGAAGTAATGTCGGCATAGACGTGTACATCTATAATATGATCACTTAGAGAACAAATATTGTGCATGTTTGTATGACAATGAACCTTACTAGGTAGAATCTCCCAACATGGTATTCGTATATTATTTCCACGAAGACTTTACTGTTACCAGTATTGACAAGCTCGGCCTGGTCATAGCGGACCAATAGGGACCACTATTGCTGAACGTATGTTTCTCTAACTATGCTATCATAGTACATACGTAGTACTTCGATTAACCTGATTGAATCTAGTAGTATAGTAGTAGTTCCACGATAACGACAGTTTTCCCAATAGCAACTTATTCCGTATGGTAAGTTACGATCGTGTCTTCAAACTCGTATTTAATTATTTATTTACACCGTTGCATGACTCATTCTGCAATCTGCTCTCCCGGGCTTTTCTGTTGCCTGTTAGAACTGAACCAGCATTAATCAGCCTATTATCCTTGACAGGAATAACGCTAGTCATCGTAATACCTTCAAGTAGCATGGGTGGTGATAAAGATTTGTTTTTAAGAAAAAAATCGTGATACCTCCAGCACGTTTATTACGCTGGATGGAAACTCGACTTCCTACGAGGCCTCGCACAAATGTGAGAAAGTCAAAGTCGTAAAATGTATTTTATAAATGCCTCTGTTTTGAGATTGGGTTGTAAAGTGTTGGTACTGGGATTTAACCTCCTCTTCCATCACGTGGGGGTGATTGACGTCGGCCACATTTCACGTCTTTTACATCCGGGTGGCGTGACCCATCAACAGATTAATTGTATGCGTGTATCTTTGGCATGCTGTTTGGACATGTTTGCAGTTTTATTACCTCAACTGGCATTTCGTATTACTGTAAAAAAATATATATAATCAGTGCGGCGTGCGATAACGTAGTCCATCATTAACAATCACAGCGATACTATGTGCATGATATAGTGGGATCTAGGGTGTACTATTTACTAAGAAACAGTAATTACAGTAAATTAATTACGTTGCAGAACATTAAACAATGCTTGTAGTGCTGCAGCAATCCCAGCTTTTCTGCCGACAACCCAAACCGGAAAAATAATAAACACCACTATATACCAAATTGTTCAGTAGGATGTCAGGAATTAGGAAAT
>JAVCKZ010048805.1:2832-18438 GCA_034780755.1 Lepetodrilus elevatus
AGAGATAGAGATAGAGATAGAGATAGAGATAGAGATAGAGATAGAGATAGAGATAGAGATAGAGATAGAGATAGAGAAAATAAAATGACACTAGCAGTACGACTGATATATATATATACCAAGGATAACTTACAATTGAAGCAAGGAAATCTACACTGTGGCCAGGTATTGAATAGAGGTCAGGTGTCAATATCAAAACCTCCTTACGCCAAACTAGTCCCAGCTCGGATTACTAAATGTAAAGCACTGGTCGTGGGTGTACAACTTTCCCATTCAAGTATTAACACATATGAGCACACACAGTACTGTGTAGATATTGCAAGCAATTCTGTGGCCGGTCTGCAGCTGAATGAGTTCAGTGACAGTGTAGCAGCGATACAGCACTGTACCACAGCACTGTACCGGCCCTGTAACCTGGTCACTCACACCACACAGCCATTCACAAGTACACACATGTTCGCTTAACCTACATTCTACTGGAGACCATTGCGAATGCCCACTCTTAAACAAACATGTGCTATGTATCCAGTTATAATATTATTTCTCCTATAAAAATAATGGTCACATAATTATTCATATCACTGTTTGAAAACGAAATCTGTGATTTCAAATAATTATTCAAATCACTAAGATTTAACTAAATGTGAAATTTCCCGCATAGTCTTACTCAGAGATACCTACCTAATATATATAGATCACTTTCACAAAAGATAATTCAAAATATTGGATTAATTAACTTTGTTAACAAAAACATTATACTCTATCAAAACTGTTGATGATAAATAGATGAATGAGGTGTAAACTGTATTTGAGGTTTGCATGCTAAATTTGAGGTGCAGTCGCGTCCATACAAGTGAGACCCATTACAACACAATATACCACCCTGCATGTTTAAACATGACCACTAGTCTGCACACAACCAGCACACATACATCTGCCACCAGCACAACTGCAGTACACACATACATCAGTTACCTAGCTGTTACAAGTTGTGGATGAGGCGGAGGCTAGTGTTTCCATGAACTGTGACAGACTGCACTGTACTGAGAGGGCAGCCCGCTAGTCACGACATTAGACGCAGGGGGAAAGGGGTGGTCCCAGGGGTAGATAAGTGTGGGTTAGACAGCAGGACATTATTAATGCCGGTTCAATAGTCCTGTGATCACCTAGGCCATTGTAGCAGAGAGATTAAAGCACTGGACTGGGTAGCAGGAGAGATTATGGCAGGACCCAAAGCGGTACAGTGTGTTTACTTGCTTGAACTGGCTCATGAGTGTTGTTTCTAGAAGCTTGTACTTCACCTGTTGAGTAGACTAAAGACAGAGTCAAGTATACACATGAAGCCACTATGCGGCCGGTCTACAGCTCCATACCTCTAGCTACCAGTGAGCGCGTGGGGGGGAGGGAGGCGGCTACTCACAACATGCCCATCTCAACGCCGACTACACCACGATGTCTGGTCCTCAACCCTGCTCTCCACTAATGTCAAGGCCACGGAATGTCATCAAGGCTGACCCCCCTCGAGTCTCAGCCAATCAGCAGGCTGGATGTCGGTCTAAAAAGGAAACCCCCCTCTGACCTGACCCAGGTGGCGAGGAACTCCATGCTGCTCTGTAAAGCAGGAACTGTAAGGAGGGGGACCGAGCACACAGAATAGTAGGCAGAGTAAAGGACTGGACGAGCGGGCACGGCCGCTCTTCCCTACTAACAGCACCACAATAACATGTAGGTCAGCTGAGGGTAGGTGTGTTGCTGGCAGCTGGCGAGGAAAGAGTGATCAGCGAGGGAAGAGTGATCAGCGGAGGAAGAGTGATCAGCCAGCAGGAGCCCAGGCCTGCCTCCAGAATGCAAGCAAGCATAGCCTGTCGTACACATTCCGAGTACAGTAAACAGCCCCAGGCCACCACCATACAGCTCCAACATCCACAAATGAAATAAATTAAAAAACCAGCCGAGACGACACAGTTTTATACAACCTTAAAATTACATTAGCATTCAGTGATTCAACCTGATATTGCTACTAAAAACTGGATGTGATCACAAATAGTTTTAGTATCTTCTAGTTTCACTATAGAAGAAAGTAACCTCAATTATCTAATATATTGAGGTTACTACTTTTAATCGATATTACTTCATATAATTTGATTAGAAAATACGCTGCTTATTCCTTTCCATAAATAAAGAAGAGATTAAACCTAATATTTGACATTGAAATCCTATCAATTTGTCTTCCTCGTTTATGATCTATGCATCAGTTAGTCTCGAGTGTCCTAAGATTTGTTGTATCCTCGTGATCGTGTGTGTAGATAAGGAAGGATTCATCTCAAGTCTGCAGTAGACCAATAACCAGCCAGTCATTTGTTGCTTATTTGTTGCCAGTCCATTTGTTTCGTAAATTAATAACTTCTTTTTTTTTACGCCAAATTAATTTTCATAAATAATTTTCTCTAACAGTCTTAATTTATTTCATACACTTGTAGCCAAGTTTATCACTGACCAAGATCAGCATTCTATTCTGGTAAAATACTTCCAAGTTACTGATAATACGTGGAAAATAATGATTACATGGATGGATATGTAGATCTATTAGCATGAAGCGACTATGCCCATTCAATATTATTGTTAATATTATTATTACCAGTAGTAATAGAACTAAAGTAGTATTAGCATTAATATTATTATCACGACTGATGGAACATGCAATTCTGCAGGGTACTGGCTTTGTTTTTTTTAATACAATAATTGAAATGAGTACAACAAATTTCCTTGTATATAAAATAAACTCATTAGCCATACACAAAAATCAAATGTATTGTGATATTTGAATAAATTCAGAAAAATTCAAAATGCCATTACAGTTGAAATTGAGTTTTAACCTTCTCACTGCTGAATAAAATCAAAGTGTTCTATTTCTGCATGTGATCGGGCAAGTTAACTCGCCTTCAGCAGGGAGAGGGTTAAACCAGTCAGACCTTAACTGGATTGTGTTTGCGCAAATTGTGTGGAATTGGAGCGAGTGAATTATTGTTTTACGTCACACCAGGAATCTTTCATCCATACATGCAGAATAGGATATATGGATAGCAATGTACATAAAGAACAGGCATGCATATCAAGCACACAGGGAAAATTACCTTATCAAAGTGGATATCATCACAGCAATATTTTATTATTTTGATGTGAAAAAAATGCACCAATGCACAAAGATGTGATCTTCATATTACCAGGCAGCACAGAAACACGTAAATCAATATTTGTGCCATTCATCTTGATCACACCCATTAAAAAACTAAACACATGTATCAATGTCCTGTTGTACAGAATGATCGCAGCACACTGAGACTGAGAAATTACAAAAATGAATATAACCTGGTGAAAACAGTGTATCACTTTGTGGTAGTTCCACAAAGTAGTAAATTATACAAATGCAAATTTCATACCAAGATGAACATATGAAGGATATTTGTGGCTCATTATGTTAGAGCTCCACACAGTTGTAGATTATTCATATATTCTTTTTAATTTTGGGGTTTAAACCTGATTTCAAGATTCTTTCACTTTTATCAAGGCGTCAGTTTAGGGCAGGAAGAAGCCTGCAACAACCATAGCACTGAATGTTGCAGAAAATCTACAAGCACTAGCTGGTACTGACAGACCAAAATGCTAGCTGCATTGCCGCAGTACAGGCAGCACGTCCTATCATGATCACGTCGGTTAGGTTACTTTTGCGAACATAGATGCCATGCATCCGGGACAGGATTTGAACTCGATGCCATTAGCTCTGAAGTCGAACGTTCTACCACCGTGCTGGCACCTACACGCCACTCGCTCTGTGGAACACGACACAGGTATTTCACAGATCTATATCTCACCTCCATTCCTGTGACGCCCAGAGCCGTTTCTATGTTCTGCGTCATCCGGAACGGAACCCTCTCCGACACTCGAAGTCCTTTACCTTTCTCAAAGCATACATTGTAGTCGATATGGACAACCTGAAATTAAAAAGTAACCAAATTATTGTCAACAGAATATCTGGAATCAATAGCACTAATTTTATCTTTCAAAGATCTTTGAAATAATTGTCCATGGAGGGAGGGAGGAAAGGAGGTAGGGAGGCAATTAGGTTTAGGGAGGGACAAAATTTAACAAAACTTTTACTGACCTCTCCTGTTGCCAGGTCGACCATCACGTTGTCAAGGTGACGGTCGCCGAGGCCGATGATGTAGCCAATCATGGACATGACGGCGGTGGAGCGGGCGTACGTCTGTGTGATCTGCCACCACTCGTTGGGTCCGGAGCTCGCACACCACAGCTCTCTGTCAGATCAAACAAACACTTTCAGATATAACAATACACAAGGTCATCCATATGAAAATGCGTCATTAACATATGGCCCGTATATGTGGCCTATATCTGTGGCCTGTACTGGCCTGTATCTGTGGCGTGTATCTGTAGCGTGTATCTGTGGCCTATACTGGCCTGTATCTGTGGCCTATACTGGCCTGTATCTGTGGCTTATATATGTGGCCTGTATCTGTGACCTATATGTGGCCTACATCTGTGGCCTGTACTGGCCTGTATCTGTGGCCTGTATCTGTGGCCTGTATCTGTGGCCTATGTCTGTGGCCTGTACTGGCCTGTATCAGTGTCCTGTATCTCACCTGGCCAACAGGTCGCTGGGCGTCTCCTCCATCAGCTCCTCCAGGACTTTCCTCAGCACACTCAGCGGCCACTCCTTCCGGCTGTCCAGGTTCTCTATGCCCTGTCACAGAGACGACGGTCAGTCAGGACATGTCAGGACATCAGTCAGGACATCAGCACGACAAACACTCGACTACTACACAGGTGCCTATTCCCAAGCATATGTCTACTGATGGAACAAAAGGATGATGGCCAATTGTATCAGAAACTCAACAAACTACTATAAGACAATAATATTAACATTGTCTGCTACATTTATCCAAGATGATCAATCCTAGACATGAGATGCTATGTTACTGACCTTGTCTTTGAGAGCCGGAGTGAGCTTGTTGTAGTAGACCTCGCTGGGACGTGGGATGGGTGTGGAGTTGTTCACGCTGCTCTGTGTGGCGGCGGCCAGCTGTAGTCAACAATCATCATTAATATCATCGTCATTACTGTCAATATCGTCCAATACCATCATCTGACATTACTATCAGCTGACATCATTGTCATCATATAATCATTATATCGTCATAGATCATGTTTAAAGTGGGGAACAATTCTAACCTGATACTTTTGTGAAAAGCAACACAATATATAAATGTAAGTATTTGGGGTGATTGTCATGAACTCAAAATAATTCTATAAAATCTTACATATTTTCAATACCAGACACGCAGTTAACAAGTCTACTGAGTTTGGTACAGACATAGAGAAAGGACACTGTATCTCACCTTCAGTGTCTGAGCAATGGCCTCTCTCTGCTGCCACTTCTTGTACAGAGCAAACAGGGGTGTGGCCCCCTCCACCCACTGAATGAGCCCAGACCGCGGTCCTAGCGGGGTCACCGAGTAGTGGCGGGCGCGGTACAGCTGACGGTTGCCTCTGTCGAGAGAAAAATCAGCAAAACGATGAAAATTTCAGCTTTGCAAATCTGGCAGATTATCAAGAGTGAGTTATTATTTTACAATGCTGCAGGAATCTTTCACATACACAACGAGGCAGATTATAAGATTATAGAATCAATTTCTGGAATGTTTTTAATGTTTACAAGGAATTTAGCATTTTAGAGTAACTTTTACATTAGATACAACAAGGAATTTAGCATTTGGTATCTTTTAGAGTCAATTTGCCATTAGAATGTAGATACAACAAGTCTACTATCGTCTATATACAAGGAATATGAAAAGATATCATAGACTGGTAAAACACTGACTTGTTGGACTTGAAGAACATGTTGTTGACGATGGACAGGAACTGCATGATTCTCTCGTCCAGGTGGAGGTCCTCCAGGCCTTTGAACAGATACGGGTACCTGCAACACCAACATCCACAATTTGTATCTGGCGGGACACTCAGAGAATATTGGCCGACAGCCACAAAAACCACCACCCTTGGTGTGATTTACACATCAGTCAACCATCTGAATGCACGCATGCAAGCTGGAACATCTACCCACCTCCGTCCATCAGATCCCATCAGCACCAGCTTCTTGGGCTTGGTCTTGGTGGGCAGGATCTGGGCGGTGTTGTGCACGGACTCGATGGTGACCATGTGTCCAGTGACGCCCAGTCCCGGCATGGGGATCACCGAGCTGACCAGGCCGGACAGACACGGACTGATCTCCGCCATGGACAGCTGCAGACTGTTCCGCTTCTGGGCGCGCTGCTGGAGACTCACGTGCAACTGGAGACAGAGGGAGTAATGATAATAAAGTTAAATACCACAAAAGCATACAACAAAGCAATTCTACGTGAGTGTGTGTTAATGGTTTTACGTTACAGCGCGAATCTTTCACCCATATGTAACAAAAATACAACAGCACCCACCTGCTTAAAGAGCTGCCAGTTGACGGCTGGGTTGGATGGGTTGTTAGGGTTGGACAGCCGCTGCAGGGCGCTCTGAATGACGTCGCCGTACGTCTCCTGGAACCACTTCTCGTGGGGCGTCTCCGCCGGCTGGCTGGTGATCTCGTGCAGCCGCTCCATCGTGTACAGAATCTGAGGACACCAAGCAGTCAACAACGGTCATGTCAATGTCCTGCCAAACTAATAATGATACTAGTCAATGAACACATTCTCTAAACTATGTGTACTGACTTCTGAACTAGTCATTGGATGATTAATTTGTAATTTTTTGGTGATCATAATTTTCCTTGCGAAGGTTATCTTTGCAACGCGGCTAATGTAGGAGCTATTTTATTTGACCGACCGGCTTCATGATGGTCTTGTGCTTCTCCCTGATGATGGCGGTCTTCTCCTCCTTGCTGAGCGTCTGGTTGCCGTTGACCTTCTTGATCTCGTTCTCCATCTGCGCCAGTGACCTCACCACGTCCGTGTGCTGCTGGTTCAGCGTGCCCAGCCACAGCTCGTCCCACAGCAGCGTGATGCGGCGCAGCTCCTGCACCATCTGCTGCACCTCCGAGATCATCCTGGGACAGAAGTCAACCAATCAGAAGTCATTTCCTGTTCACCCGGTGCGAGTACAACACCAGGGTTATTGCCCCTTGCTGTGTAATTTGTAGACGGTTGAAATGAATTATGAATGTAGATTTTAATCTACTTGGGGGAGGGGGAGAGAAATTATTAATAGGTTTACTATTAAAAAATAAATTCAGGCATTAGAATTGTATGAAATCAGATGCCGAATAATTACAAACAAGTTGCTAATATTACTGCCATAAAACAGCATGTTTAATACAGCACATAATGATGTGAATAAGAAGGTTCCTTACTTTGGATTATGGTGCGACAGGGTGTCGACAATCATAGACAGACATGTCTGTAACATTGTAGCGCTGGGGTCGTCGTCTTCATCATCGACCTGTGACCCCTGACCTTCTTCAGGGTCAAGGCCTTCATCAGGCATGTAGTTACCGAATAATGCTGCTGTAATATTAAATGATAAAATCGTTTATTTTAATGGATGGTTAGCAAAAAACTTAATTACTCTAAATGTTTCAAAATTCAGCATTCTCATAAGCAATAACAGGATGTTCTAACTAATTAGATGCTTTTTTAAAACACCCATTTTGAAATGCACCTAATGTTTGGAGTGTATAAACATAATAAATATGTTTAATCTATGTCTGGCTGCATGGACTCACCTCCGTCAGCAGTTTTGGTATCCATCTTGTTGGTGGAGCTACCGACGACCGCCGGGTACACGATGAGGTGAGGTGCGTCCTGAGCCACGCGGCACAGCAGGTCTGAGACACTCTGTCTCACGTAGCCCTCGGGGTGACTCAGCCGCGAGAACAGCTGGGGGATGATACCTGGGAATGGAGGTCAAGTGTGTCACAATTAGCTGGATGTTGTATGTGTTGGGTAATAGTCACTTAAGTATGGCAGGAGTGTGAGTGATTATGGAGTTTAACATCACTGTGGGATTTGCAAATGGACAAATAAATCGACACATGGACAAATAAAATATGCCCTGCCTGTAAATGGATAAGCACATGATGGCAATGAGGATCTGACTCTCACCCTTCCATGGTGCTGTGGGCGTCTCCGCCAGTCCGCTCTCCAGCACGCTCCTCAGCTCCCACGCGTGCTTCACCAGCAGTCTCAGCAGTCGCAGCGTAGAGATGATGTTACAGTCCGAGCTGTCAGTCTCCGCCGTCTGCAACCAGATGTGTCACGCATGAGATGTGTTATGCATGCAATATATCGAAGCTTACGAGATGCCTCTACTTGATTCGAGGAAATCAGTCAAAAGGTGCATCACTGCTCATGAGATGCAGTTTAAATATATGTTCGTATGTCATAATTTGACATAAAATCTTGACCTCACTGAAGGCAAGCTCACCAATGCGTTGAGGCGGAGGTAGGTGAAGTAGGCCTTGGCGGACAGCTTGTAGTAGTGGTAGACTCTCTGCACCACGCCCTGCCACACACACAGCAGCTTCTCCAGACACTCCTCACTGGCCGACTGCAGCGACACCGACGTCGCCAACAGCTGCTTCCTGGTCGTCTCTGTGCCGTCGTCGTACAGGCTCTGAAACATGGAGACACGATTCTCAGAACTATGTACTATCATCACACAGACTTTACCACTCAACAATTAAACTTCTGTACTGTTGGGTCCTGCTTAGATGGTTCCCAGACATGGTGCTACCAGCCTCACAGACATGGAGTTCCAGCTCACCTGGTCCTGGTCACTGATGTCCTCCTCACTGGACAGCGGACTGTGGATCTGACATAGCACGCTGAACACTCGCTCGATCTCCTCCTGACTGGTACACTGCAGACAAGGGAAGGGATGAAGTCAAAATTAACGTGAGCAACTCGTACATTTCTTTACTTATATTTTCAATACAATTATGAAAGAATTAGTGCGCTATGTCGTAGCAGGAATACTTCACCTATACGTGATAATACTACAATCAGGCAAGGCAACACAGTTCCGATTTCAGCGGCAAACAAGCCTGTGTTTTAGGGCCTCAAGTCATGTCCATGGCAAATAAATTGACCACTGGAAAAAATCAATCTGCGGAAAATTGCAATGCCTGTACAATTATGTTACAATGATAGAACTTGACTTACTTTTGGTATGACTGACAGGATCTGTGTTTTCTCTGCCAATGAAAGATCCACACTACCATGGCTGCAATCAGAAGAAATTACAACAATGAATATAACCTGGTGAAAACAGTGTATCACTTTGTGGTAGTTCCACAAAGTAGTAAATTATACAAATGCATCAGGGAATTTCATACCAAGATGAACATATGAAGGATATTTGTGGCTCATTATGTTAGAGCTCCACACAGTTGTAGATTATGAATTTGTTAATGAATGTTCACAATGAGATGTGTACACGAAGGTACTAAGTTTACATACCTTGCGTTGTCGACAGCCTTCCGCCCCCACTTGTAGCACCAGCCTGCGAGCATGAACCAGGACTTGGCCAGTTTGGGAGACTCCATGGCGCTGAGGTGGAGCAGGCGTCCCACGACTCCATCGCTGTCCGACAGTATCGGGTTCTCGCCAATCTTCAGGACTGTCGAAACACAGATAATTAATCATGGGCCCCACTGTGATCCAATTCATCGTCATGAAGCGTACATCATAGTAGTAGCAATACAAAGAGTTGAGAAGATACCCTTACCCTTACCTTGTTCTCTGTCCTCCAGACTGAGCCCCAGCCTCTTCTTGGCGCCCTTCTCCTCCATCTCCACCAGCATCTTGATGTTCCTGACCGTGTGCGCCATCCCGCTCCCGCCTCCGTCCCCGAGTGCCACGGACTTGACCTGCGCGGCCACTCCGGCCAGCAGCTTCTGATCCCCCTGCAGCCACTTGACCAGCGTCAGCAGCGACCGCGAACACAGCTCTCCGCAGCTGGACGCGACCGGCTTCTTGGTCTGCGGGTCTCCCAGCAGGATGTTGCCCATGACGCTGCTGCTCATCACCTCGACGGCGTCCTTGGGCTGGGTGATGCCGTGCAGCAGCTTGGCGCTCTCACGTTCCACCTTCATCACCTCCACCTGGTTGAGGCTGCTGCTGCAGGAGCGGAGGCTGGCCAGCGCGGGGACCAGGTCGTTGGGGAAGGTCAGGCGGCCATTCTCCGTGTTGCTCCTCATCATGGTGATCACCTGACGCACCAGCAGGTCCTCCGCCAGCTCGTAGCTGTGCTGTTTGCGGGACAGTGACGCGGCCGCCAGGAGGGTGCGGGACAGCTGGCTCTTCAGATCTGGAACGTACATAGGGTCATTGTTATTCCTTGATTTATATACGAGGTATCTGTGTCAGGTTACAGCAGGATGTTAGGTTACTGAGGAACATACACAGGGACCATGTTAATCCTAGATTCATATACAATGGTATATCTCTGAGTCATAGTACATCAGTACAATGTTAGATTACTGGGCGAGTGATGCATTGCTTAATGGCACACTAGATCTTCCTTACCAGCTTTGTTGTCGCAGGCCGGCAGCAGCAGTTGTAGGTTGAGGAGACGGAGTGTCTGCATGTACGTCCCCAGGTCCTGACTCTCAGGCTCCACCAGCAGCTGCTCCGACAGTGGCAGCAGTGACATCTGAAACCAACATAGGAAACAATATAGGAACAATAACACAGGAACCAATCCAGGAACAATAATACAGGAGCTAACATAGAATTTGAAACAATATCACAGAATAACAGAAGCAAGGACAGGGTCTGTCAATCCAGTCTGTTCTAATACAAACAGTTGCTTCAAAATTCATTCTGTAACTGTATTAATGACAGTGTCGTGAAGCATTAGAGATGACTGCTCACCTTGGGTTTCTTCTCGTCCAGGTGTTTCCTCAGCATAGAGATGGTGTTGAGTTCTGTGAGCACCTGTCCTGACAGCGACGGCGGCCAGTCCATGGCTTCTATCCTCAGAAGACCCTCGCCGCACCGCTCTGCCTGGGTCAGACACTTCATGATGTCAGTCCTGCAACATACACACAGGATTAGATACCAAGAATTTCATGTTAGTCCTGCAAGACAGCAATAGAATTGTGATGTCAGTTCTGTTCAGAACTAAGGTTGCATCCAGAAATGAGAATATGATAGAAAATTGTGGAATCTCCATGCCACATTGTCCCTGATATACCAATCCAATAACGTTTTAGTCTTTTTCTAAATTGGAGTTTAGAGCCACTTTCAAGATTCTTTGGGCAGGAGGAAAACTTGCAACATCTGTAGCACTGATTGTTGCAATAAATCTGCCGGTACTGACAGACCTAACTGCCTTTTGGCTCCTATATCCAAACGTTCTACAATTACACTACCACCAACCCCAAGTACATACAGGACATAATGTGACATAAGAGTACTGACCTGTGGTTGGTCTGCTTGTGTTCCTGCAGCAGAGTGGCTGCCTTGATGAACTGGATGTGGATGTTCTCCAGGACGGACTGGGGGTGCCACGTGGTGGCGGGGTGCTCCTGCTTCCCCACGTCCGTCAGCGACGCCCCCGGCACCAGCTCCAGACTCTCCCGGACACCCAGCAGGTTACCACTGTCAAAGTGAGACAGCGACCTGCACAGAGAGGCAAGACAGATGTGAGTTATTGCTGGAAAAACTATTGGAGCACGATCTTCTGGTATGGAAGGACTTAATATAAATATTATTATAATTATTATCATTATCATTATCATTATCATTATCATTATTATTATTATAATTATTATTGTTACTTCAGACAATATTCAAAAATTTCTGAAATAGATGAGTGGCAATGAACGTAAGCTTACTTGATGTAGTTGATGTCGTAGTTGGAGTTGAAGGCCTTCTGTACAGAGCTCAGCGTGGTCTCTGACCTGTACCTCTGTACCGCGTCCTGCCAGTCCATCACAGAGTCCCAGTCACTCAGCTGTATGTAGCTGTCCATCACCTGAACACAAGCACAGAGCATAGATATTAACAGGAACATTACAAGGGATGCCCAGGGCGGGTGGTAGCGCAGTGGTTGAACGTTGGACTTCAGAGCCAAAGGTTCCAGGTTCAAATTCCGCCCGGATTTTACAGGTATCCGCACTACGACCATTGTATAGCAAGTTAAAACTTTACACATTCTGTGGAAGGGTACTCAGAAACCGCTGTAACTCACCTCCTTGACCATGAAGGTGACTGTGCCCGGGTTCTTCTCCGGGTGTTTGTTGAGGACGAGCTTCCTGAGCGGTCTGGTCTCGGTACTGCCCGGCCTCGGACTTCCCTCTGGGGACGAGCTGGACGATCTGCCGTGTCCGTCTTCCTCCGCCTCCGCTGCCATGAAGTTCTTCAGCACGGACTTGAACTCGCGCGCTGACGACTCGTACCTGCAACGAGAGGTCACATCACTACCTCAATATCTTCATACTTCATAATAATAATAACAATAACAATGGCTATTGATAATGTGCCAAATCCACTCCCTAAGATACGTCCAAAGATCTACTGGTCAATGGATGAGTGTGTGTTAGGCAATATGGTAATGTTAACATGCAGTACCTTCTCTGGGCCTTCTCGGCGGCAGACTTGATCCAGGGGAACTTGCGGCCAGCGGCGTCCTTGCACCAGTTGTACACTCCCATGACGCTGTCTGGACTCCGGAGGTCACACAGCGCCTGGATGAGGTACACCACTCCCTGCTCAAACTCGGGGACCTGAAACACATCAGGGAATTAGTCGGATTTCGCAGGCGATAACTGGGTTGGAATGGGCATAGATATGCGAGTAATAAAGATGGGAGAAATCAGTGCGAGTAATTCTTTAAAAAAGAATTTCCGAGCAAGTTATTTGTTGATTTGCAGGAAAAATAGAAATTTATGAAAATTAAATTCTGAAGTTAATAATAAGGTAAAATATTACAAGTTGATAATGTGCACAGACATACATAATGGTGGGTCAAAACATCAGCACCTATTCTACAGGAGAGGAAGATCACTAGTGCTATACCTAGGAGGAACTTACATTGGTATTTTCGGCCTCCACCATGTCCTTGAGAAGTTCAAACGACTGACGAGCAGCCGTGGCCGACATCCCAGCATGCACTGCAATCTTGATCATATTGACGCGTATCCGAGCGAACCACTCCTGGCACGTGTTGCGATTGGTCCTGAAGAACGTCCTCACAGTCTGGTAACAAAAATCGTAAATCTCATCATCAGTACGGAGAGTGAATGGTGAGTGAATATGGAGTTTAACGTCACTGCGGGAATCTTTCACCCATTTGCAACGACAGTACGAAGCGCGATTTGTTACTGATGTCTCAGTGGGATATAACCAATACTACATTCAGCTGAACACTATAAGAATCATGAGACAGACCACTATGGGTGTGTTAATGTGTTCCGGCTTACCTTGGGAGGAGGTGGCATGGCCACAGCACAGCCCTCGTAGGCGTTGTACAGGAGCTTCTCCAGGTGTTCCATGAACTGCAGCAGTAGGTGCACCCTCAGCAGGTAGTTGTATTCCCCGGGACGCTCACCTGAAAACCAACAACACGTATGTAGTTTCTGCATAAAATAGGGGTTTAGTAGTTTTTTAGAATCTTTCACTAATATCACAGAAAATTATCTCGTTTCAAAAGATGCAGGAAACCTCCAAGATCCCTAGCTCTACAGATTTCTAGAGTAAAGAGTTGCTGTAAATCTCCAATCTTGGTCCTTGACTCATTAGTTGCCATAACTATTCTCAAAGAGTCTGAGTAATAAAGTCATAGTAGATGTTGTACACTTACACTCCTTGCTCCAAGAATCTTATTCCTAGTCATATAGAGTAAAACAGTTGCCACAATTATTCTCCAAGAACCTCGGTCATAAAGTCGTAGTAGATGTTGTACACTCACTCTTTGCTGTCTCTGCAGCGCTGCCGTCCTCACCGTCCTCTCTCCCTACATCCGCCGCCATGGCCTTGAGGACGCTCTCAATAGTCATGAACGTCTCCTGGGGCTTGCCGAGTGGCGTCCTGAGTCTCGCCAACACGCAGAAGTTGGCCGCTTCCCACGTGGCCCAGAACCACAGCAGCGACTCGTTGCTGTCAATCTGTAACAGATCACCGAGCTGTGTACAGTACCGTACCCTGAGACTGACGACTCTTTAGTTTATTCATGGTCATGAGCATTCAACCACAACTTATAACTATTTCACTTATTTTCCATTGAATAAGCAGCATTTCTCATGACTGATTAATTTTTCAATCATCGGCTATATTAAAAAACTGATAGTACGAGAGGCACAAGTTGGGACTCACCATATCCGAGAGACTGACCACATCGGCCGACTTGTCTTGTTCCTTGTCAGACCTCTGAGAACTGTGGTACATAGCCTCCAGCCAGTGTAGGATACCTTGTTGGCTGCAATAACATATCAACAGACATTCAACATCGATACAAAGGCTAGGAACATCTTCACAATGGTATAATACAATCTTCCGAGGATTATGACAAGTAAAAAGGAAGAAGGTAGTGCCGACGCAATGCATGAGCAAAGGGTCGGAGGGCAAGGACAGTAATAAGTTAAATTTAGATTGGAATCAGGGGATTCCCCTTGTCAACAGCTCATGCGACAAGAGAATATTGCATATGTTGGATAGCTGGTTAAGTTACGAAAAGAAAACAAACATTCAGAAGCATTGTAAAAATCTATGAACTTCTCCACATTGAAATAATACAATCAGAAATGCTCACAAGCATTGCAAAGTCCATGAGCTTCCCCACAATGGAATTACACAATGAAAAACTCTCACAAGCAAACCAACATATAGGATGATATAAGGGCAATGTTTGAGTACCTGGGCTGGATGTTGGTGAGCAGGAAGGCCATGATGTGTCTGAAGTTGTGGGAGTGGAAGGTGCCGATGGGCTGTCTGCCGATGTGGTTGCGTCGAGCCAGCCAGGCCGCCTTCAGTCCCGTGACCCGGTCTCGTCTCTGACTCGCTAGCGCCTCCTCCTCCGCTTCAAACTCCAGATTGCTGGAACATAACACACAGACAATGTACTGGGAGGTCAGTCTGACTAATAGCTCACATGAGATTCAATTAACCCACATAACATAGTGTGATTTGTTTTATTCTAAAGGGTAGGATATCAAGGAGTATGAATGAGTGTCCACAAACCTGGTCACGACATCCTGAGGTACCAGCTTCAGCAGAGAATGGAACGCCTCTTTCACCGGTCTTCGGATGTCGGTCAGTCTGAACGCACATACCTCCACACAGCTGAAATTATAGATCACATCTTAGCATTCAGCTTCCTTTATTTTTCTATTATTATTAATTACTACAAAGAGTTGCCCCCTACAGGAGGATACAGTACTACACCTCCATTGCCCTCTCTCCTTCATTGCCCCTACAGGAGGATACGGTACTACACCTCCATTGCCCCCTCACCTTCATTGCCCCTACAGGAGGATACAGTACTACACCTCCATTGCCCTCTCTCCTTCATTGCCCCTACAGGAGGATACGGTACTAC
>JAVCKZ010048816.1:0-18435 GCA_034780755.1 Lepetodrilus elevatus
GAGAGAGAGAGAGAGAGAGAGAGATAGAGAGAGAGAGAGAGAGAGAGAGAGAGAGAGAGAGAGAGAGAGAGAGAGAATACGTACTAGTATTATAAGAAGGCACATTCCGAGTTTGGAATATGCATAGCACAACATAGCAACTTATACCAACTAGTCGTTGTAACATATATCTTGTAAATTCGTCACGAATTAGTGTTTCCAAAAAGGTATCATTGTATTTGTACGGCACGTATACAAATATACGTCAAATATTAATTTATGTTTCCTAATCGCATACCAGTATATTATTATATCGATTAAAAATAAATAAACCGAACATAAACTTTCCAGCTTAAATAGCATTTTACAATATATTCACTGTTCTGTATTTCAGGTCTGGATTCCGATCGGGAAGATGGAAAAGATGGAATCATTAATGTTGAGGATGAAGATTCTAACCACAGTTTTAGGGAGGAGATTCTACATCGTAATGCATTATTGGAGAAGAAACTTTCTAGTGATAGTGATACGCTTCTCAGAGACAGGTCCGGACACAGTAGTGACGATTCCTCAGACAATAAGTCTCCACCCCACCCGTCAGCGGTCTCAGGGGAGGGGCGTGGGTCAGGTTCAGGGAGCGGCTCCCAAACCGGAACTCAACCTCCCCCCACCCGACCCAAAATCTGGTCCATTTCTGAAGTTCTCCAGTCATCTCCAAGTTCCGGAAGTGCGAATACGTCACGTCCGGCGACCATCTCCAGTCAAGCTCGACCCACTTCCGGGTACCTCTACCTCCCCACATCAAGTCCCGCCTGGGGGACAGGACGATACCCCGGGATGGCAGGACACCCCCACCCGCTCTCGCTGGCACATACCACCTTGTCGTATCCCTACGCACTCAGTAGTCACACATCTACGAAGCCCTCCATAAGTGCTGCGCATGCGCAACTTCGAGGATTGGAAGCTCTGAGGGATGGAGAAAAAGGACTTAGACCAAATGGGCTGTTCTCGCCTGCACGAGACATCGACGGGATCAGGACTTCAGGTGAGATGCTCGTTCTATTTCCAAGAAGGATGTTTGTTATTTAGCTATTAATAAATTATCCCATAGACTTAGAGAATTAACGCGGCACACACGCTTTCCTCCAAGCAATTCACCGCACTGACAAGCAATGCAAGAACAGAGGAAAACATATTGCTCAATGCGAGAAAAGAGAATAATATGCTTAGAAGAATATACATCTATATACCTTATTTTTGCAACTTAAAAATAATCAAACAAAAAAACAATAAAACAATTTCAAATTAGTGTCATCTGATCTCAATTAAAATATAAAACAAAATGGAAATTAATATAAATCGTCAATAATTGCAATATATATATATCAGTATTCTAAATTCACTTCTTAGACAGAACCACGAATAGCATATTTGAAAGCCAATTCATCTAAAAGACCTACCAGCACTCTAAACCAAGGTAATTAGTGACTGCGGACAGTTTCGACGTAGCATGCCAGTAGGTTCCATGGCTATTACATTAAATCGAAGCATAAATAATAGACTGTGCCCAAAGAACACGTTTCTCCCAGACGAAGTTTAACTTGTCGTGCCCAAAATATATCGAATCGATTGGTAAATCGCTTGGCAAAGTTTTCTTAGCTTTTTCAGTCAGAATGGTAATCAACGCGACCTTCATCCTCTAATGGGTGCCCTTCCATTTCATCTTTTGTCCAGAACTCTGAAAAAGGAAAAATAACTGGTTTTACAGAAATCGTGCGATGTTTACATGCTTTCCCAATAATTACGCTAACATTTCTTGAAGCTGCGGACAATAGCTATCTGGCTGGGACCTTTCTTTAGATGGCTGATTTTTCTACTTGATTAGACTACGTCAAACGTCGGAACGGGCAACGTAATTGAGTGTGTTTTAGCCGATAAGGGTCTGGCGAGCGCGACGTTTGGCCCCTAGTCCAAAATTGTCATTACCAGTCATTTAGTCTGATAGCAGCTCCCGGCATATTGTTAACCGCGGTGCGATTCAGCGGTCTCGGCTTCCTCTCTCAGTTCAACTCCACGTCTTAAATCGCCATTTCTCGCCCGTATGCCATTTAGACCTTCGCTCATTTCCGCTTAGCCTCGGCGTTCGACGTTTGTGTTGATCCGGTTTTGTGATCTCCGTCAGTTGACAATGCTTGGAACAAGCTTACGCCTGCTTAGGGACGAAACGGGAATCTCATTTAATCCGTAGACAGGAAATTTTGACGTCGTGTTTTCGCTGTTCGAAATTGAATGTAATTTGCAGGACTTAATTCGACTGCATGTAGGAAAATCAGTCAGCTTCGTCTCGCTAAGACAACACGGTGAATTGCTAATTTTCGTGAAATTGCTTCTCTGTCTAATATTAGTAGGCAACTAGCGCCCCGATTTCTGTCAAGGCCCTGTTTCTATATCAATTAACGCTGACAGCTTAGAAATGGCCTCAGACCTCAACTCGAACGTCATTCATCAGTGGAAACAATTATGCGGTTGCCAATGTTTGTTTCATAAACTCTGTTTCATCACATGACGCATTAAGCCTGTCACTTTCACAACGATTCGAAGACGAACCCCTCCCCCCTCCCCCTCCCCCCCCAAACACACATTAATCTCGTGGAATAACTTCGTGATTTATTCAACCCAGACAATGTGTCCAATTGCAATAAATTAAACCTATGTATTTCACTCTCGAATCGCGTCTGCAGTAAAATTTCATCAAGCGTGTTCGTAGGTCAAAGTCACGCTATTTCTCGCGAGAATAAAGGGGGATAACTGTCCAAACAGGAAGGAGAATTTACATTTTACATTGGGCATAACGAGTAAGAGAGAATGGGAATACAAGTACATATTAATCAATATGTACAGCGTGTTTACCAATCCTCATTCTTTGCTGAATAAACATATGTTTAAATCAATATTAATCACCGTTGTAACACTTTTAGACACTTTAATATGTATATGTTTTAAGGTGTTAGAAATATGGTTAAATAGACTGGAAATGTCAGGAGGGGGTTGGGGGGGGGGGGGGCAACCTACACGTCTCGAGTTCACACCCACTGACTTTTTAACATTGCACATAATTTATCCTGCACGGACCCACTGAGATTATTTATCAAGCCTATACAAAGGCCCCAACGTCTTCCGAAAATTGTCTCAGCTCTATGAATGATCTAACAGCTTGATAAACAATCGACCTTTTCATTTTTCTAATAGACTTCGATGTCAAGAGTTTAAAAGACGAACATCAATTTGAAAATACATGACACAACCTGACGTCATAATAGCACTATATTGTTTTTGAATCCTGATAACCCTTTGTTTACACATTTCCCACTTTAAGAGATTGATATGAGCCTTCTCTAATGTATCTGTCATTTCCCGCAAACGGGTTGATACAAAAATTGGGAATACATTTGACAGATGATTTATAATGTACATAGTAAATATTGCACGAGGCTGGATCATATTTCGTTAACGTATCAATCATATCACAGGATGAGTTATTACAACCGGGACTAGAAGTTGGTATTCTGTTTTTCCCCCCACCACGCTGAGAAATGTCTTCGCTTACGGATGCATCTTTAGGAAGAAACATTGTTTATTATATGGGGGGAAAAAGAACTCAGTTGTAAGGATCTGGGTCACACTGCAAAGAACGCCCGTAGTACCATCCATGCTCTTAAGCAATCTCATGACGCTACACTATTACTCCGGTCAATGGATTATAAAAATATATTAATTGTGTACTCATTTCACCTGCTCCTCTACCTGAGGCGTATACAAGCCATGCGGCTTGTTAAGGCGCTAGAAGGTTCACAATCACAATTCAATCCCACCCTACCGGGTACCCATTCACAGTTGTGTGAATTGGAGCAGTGTGCCCAAGAGTGCTACACGACAACATGAGCTAGGCTCGAACCCGGGACCTTCGGGACTATAGTCACATCCAGACCACCGCGCTCTACAAAATTATAACGCTCTTCAAGTCAGAGCAAAGGTTAGCATTCCCCAAACACCTTTTAACCTCTACGTATAAATTTCAAGTTGACTTCCATTTCATCCAACGTCATAAATCATGTAACTTTCTTGACCTCCCCTCTACGATGACAAATTTGCCATACAGCGTGAGTAAGTCGCGAAACCGAACGTTGTTTAGACAGTCTTCATGATTGTGTTACAAAGAATATGAAAATCTCTACATGATTAATAGCCTGAAATGAGCTGTCCAAGTCTCATACAGTTCTTGGTTGTACACGGCAAGGCCAGTTCTCTCCCGGACAGATTTATTCACTGTTAATTGAGAAATGAACGCCTTTGGGATGCACTGACCACGTCGATGCTTAATGAAGCCGGTAGGTTTATTGCAGTTTAGAAACGTGGGCTAACTGGATTTCTCGCTTGACCAAACCAGAGCAAAGACCTTCTGATGGTCCTTCGTGAGCCAAGGGTTCGCTCTTAACCTTAGAACCGGACAAATTTCAGATCAATAATTGAAAATAATGACTAGCCTTCAATTGAAGCTTTTAGATTCGACTTGGCATAAGAAAGCTTTCTGACTTTGACCGGCGTGCCTTTGCAAACGGTTTCAGTTTGTATACAGGGGAGGAAAGGGGTGTGTTTGTGTGTGAGGTTCGAACTGGGAGTAAAAATGGGTGTGACAATCTTCATTGCCCAGATGGTCTATGCCAAACAATGATCATTGTGAAGGAATAAATGAATTTCCTAACTGATAACAGAGCTTATGAGTTAATTTAGAAGGCCTCTCAATAGAATCTGACTTG
The DNA here is from genome assembly GCA_034780755.1 of Lepetodrilus elevatus. Classification (NCBI taxonomy): domain Eukaryota; kingdom Metazoa; phylum Mollusca; class Gastropoda; order Lepetellida; family Lepetodrilidae; genus Lepetodrilus; species Lepetodrilus elevatus. Next base: position 4,797 of record JAVCKZ010048816.1, read on the forward strand.
GGTCGAGTTCTCCAGATCAAAGGGCTCGGGTCTTGCACTTTGGACTAATTCCGCTTCCGTGGACTAACACGAACTTTGGAGGTTAAGGCAGGATTTCCAGGCGACTTTAATTGAGATGGGACGATGACAATAGCTGTTAGCCAATTGTTTTAAAAATAATTGCTTCCATATCAGAATCACGTCATAGCATTGGTGTCCACAGTTATTTCATCGCGTTTATTCTTTATTTATTGTCCTTTCAAAATAAGCTTTTAGTTTAAGGTTTATTGCGATCTAATTTAATTGATTCATTTTACCCCCATGTGAATAGTTGGTGTCCCAGGTGACACCGCTTTCTAAGAATTATATTTATATTTTCTACAAATCTGAAAAAACTCACAAGAACGTTTAGGATAATATATAGGCGTTTGTTTGTTTTCACTGTGTAATGGTCCATTAAAATCTTTCAAAATAATTTACATATTGCTTCAAATTGTATTTTCTTTTCCATGGCACAGAATCCAAATATGCCCGTAGTAAAATTATCAGGCAATTGCCTCGTAAATAAGTATATCTCGTTTTCCCATATGCACCGAACTTAATGTCTCTATTAGTATTTGTTTTATTTTCTATTTATTTTGACTTCAAACAGGGTTATAGAACGGTTCGCTTGCATCTAGGATGCACATATCGACTTCAAGCTAACGACAAGCTATACAGCTAAAACAGCCGCACGCCACGATGTTATCCTAAAGCGAATGAACAACAACTCATCCTAGCGCTTACTAGTATTCCCAATCCTCTCGCGATGCACAAATATTTGACCGCTCTTTTACGATCAAATCATTTAGGAGATGAAATTAGGTAGAAATCCTGTTAAAATGCCCCTGGCCCCAAAAGAGTATTTCAACGTACACAGGTCTTTATTAGCTCGATGAGTTTGGGCTTGGAGTATGGGGTTCGTTCATTCATGATGTCCCTCGGGAAATTGAGGGGGTCGGGAATTATCATATTATACACCCCGCGCCCCACCGACCGGGACGATTGGGGCTCCGCCGGGAGAGGTACCACGGAAATGTTTCCGCGTTGAAATTGAGGAAGATACAGTAACATCCCGTCTCAATTCTCCTCCTCTGGGACGTTTAAAAATATGCAACGGAGACATTAGTTATACGATACTGGGGGAAAATGATTATATTTGACAGAAATAAATAACTTTGTCGCTTCAAGCTTCCCGGATATCATTAAATTCTCTTATCTCGTTCCCCTCAATACAGGAAGTTATCTGATTAGATGAATTTGTGTCGGCTAACAGTATAGCTTGATTTCCAAATTGATTCAAATGTATTGGCAGTGCGGTCAATTTAGTGACGAGAAAATAGATATAAAAACATCAACATTAGAATAATTTATATTTACTTGAATTTTTAGGCTAAACGGCTTGAACAATTCTCAAACCAATATTCCAATTTTAATTGATCACGGATAGTATCTACGTTTGCTGATAATGTAAATTTACATTTATACGTTGTATGTCTGCAATAAAATTGTGTTTCAAAGTGAAAAACAGTTAAAACTATAATAAAAATACTTACACTATAATACATTAATAATACTTATTTTAACAGATTGCGACAATGTCAAACAACATCTTGAACATTTTGTAATTTCAGAATATGTTGTAATTTCAAAAAAAGACTAGTTAAATATACAGCATGTGGAATTATGTCTTAGATGTTGAATTAATATTCTTAAATTCGAGATGTTTATTATTTTGTGTTCAATATATATATTTTTTTTAATTTGAAATTAATTTATTATATTTTTCATTGCAGTGGCGACTAACAGACTTGTGGAATCGAACATATAAGCGTACTCTGTGAATAATTGTGAAGACATTTCTACTACGAATTTGGACAACTTGCTGGTGTGTGTGTGTGTAACAACACGTTTTCTATATGAAATCCAAAATATTATGATCTCAGCGAAGCACATGGAATTGCAAGGTAAGAATATGCTTCCTTCTTCAATTTCATAAAACACATGCATATATACACTTTACTTGTTTATGTTTATACTTCATAGAATGCAATGAATTCTGGAGATTTAAAAACATATGCTAAAAATACAACATTCAATCACCTACAACCTGAAACTACAACCTGAAACTAAATTATCGTTTAACCGAAATTAAATCGTATTAATAAACTAAAACCATCCACTTCAAAAGTTTTCCATTTTAAATCCATCCATCTGGAATATGTTCTATTTTAATTGTATTGATGTTTGTTCTTAAATGACTCAACCGTCCAGTATGTTTAAGTGAGATAACGTTTGTTGCTTTGCGTCAGTTTAGTGTTTGTGTGTTGATTGTTTGCGTTGACCACTCGCCGGACCCTGCTCTTGCCACGCACGGGGTGGACAGTGTCCGTGTTTCTCATGTTTTCCCCTGAGTTTACGAAGTTTGTGTTTATCTTGACAGGCTTGTGCGATGGCGACTTTGGCGTATGAATACACATCCTGCAAACAGAGACAGATGTTGACGGCGCACTTCATAGACAACGTTAAACAATGCCGCAACAAGAAGTACTTCCACCGAGACAGGTGATTGGGCACGTGGGAGTTATCGGAACTGATTTGGTGCGAACCCAAGAGATTAGAGCCTATCGCAAGCGATTATGACCCGTGGTCAAACAGATAATCAGACAGTCTGAAGGCTCCCCTGACTGTTTGCTTGTGTACGCAAAAGGGTCCGAATTTTCTGGGTGTTATCTGACTCCAAGCAGCAGGTATTCGTCCCAAGACACGAACAGTACCAAGTGCCAAAGTCAAACGAATGAGTGTGAATATTTTTTTTGAACATGCGTTCTATCCCCGGCGGTGACAATTTGGACGATGTAATACCTACGATGGTATTGTGGACGCACGAAGTTCACGACGGAGAGACGGATATCCGTACTGGTTTAAAATGTGACATATACGGACCGGGCTAGTGTGTGTCAGACACTTATCCGATGTGAGCTGGTAACAGGTAGACAGTATATCGCACAGTGACCACCACCGCAGACGGAGAGAGAAACCCGGGCATTGTGACAATTTGAGAACTCCGTGTCCGACCGACACTGTCGTGAAGACGTGCTCCAAACAACTGGCAACATTGTGACAACAGAACGTCTACGAGTCGTGCAACAATGTGACTTATCCCGAACATTATTTATCAACTTCCCATGCCTCGAATAAACGACCAGAAATTTTCTCAGTATACTTAGGACTTGATACCCCTTAAAATCCCCCGAATGACCCCCGAATAGAATTCACCCCAATAAAAGGCCCCTTTGTACGATTTAACTCCTTCAAAGACCAGGTTTTGGGTCTAAGGACATGTTTGCTACCCCCTTACCTTCCCCTAGCAACCAAAAGAAACCCCTTTGTATCCATTACTGTCGTTATATCCCAACAAAAACACCTTTATACGAAAACTATGAACGCCATGGAAAAGGACCCCCCGATTGACAAAAGTGCTAGTTTATGGCATCGAATGATTGCGCGGCCAGAAGTTTGATGACGGTAATCCTCGTTATGGGCTACAAGTAATTTTTAACTCTGCCCCTATTGAGGACCAGGTCCATCAAAAGTTGGTCGAACCATAGAAATCCTCCATTGTGATGTACATTTATTTGTAATTTGAAATCATCAGTGTTTTATTCTAGGAATACACCATCATTGATCATACATTTGAGTTGATGTCGTTCTTTGTTGCCTGCTAGTCGCAGGCACAGTTGTGGTTTCTTGTCGTTGCTCCGAAGAGAAATGACAGCTCCCGACACAGAAGTGCTGTCAACCACTCTTGAAAAGATTCCTCGTGTGGCATTTAAGTTTGCTTTTGGGTCATATATTAGCTGTTTGGCATGCGACCGGCGAGTCTTGTTTTACGTTATACACGGGCTGATTCGAATAGGCAATGGAAATGCTTAAAACAATTATTTTCTTTGGCCCTTGGCCTGTCAGGCAAACATAACAGAAGGGTTGTCATATGAGTCATTCAAACATTCACATCTTTATATTTTTATATAAGCTGGTAAATATATTTATTTAAATTCATTTAAATTAGCTGCACGTTCTAGTACAGACGAACTATACATACTTTACGTTTGGAACGAGAGTTGGAAGTTTGTTTCTCGGCGTTCTATACAATATGGACGGGAATATAAAGTTAGCTGGAGCAATTCTAATATTACTACTTTATTAATAATGTATACAAGCAAAAACAAAGTTGGGTGTCCTGTTCCAGAATACTAGGGTGAACACTTTCACCTCAGGTGTCCTGGTCTATGTTTGAGCATCCACGTTAGATGTCCAGGAGCCGTATTCACGAAAGGGTTTAAGACAGTTTTTGATGATAAATATATAGCAAAACTTGACTTAAGCACTTTTATGAATACCGGCCCAGAAGCCGTATTCACGAAAGGATTTAAGTCAGTTTTTGATGATCAATATATAGCAAAAATTGACTTAAGCACTTTTATGAATATCGGCCCAGAAGCCGTATTCACGAAAGGGTTTAAGTAATTTTTTGATGATCAAATATATAGCAAAAATTGACTTAAACCATTTCGTGAATACGGCCCCTGGGTATCGTTTCTCGAAGCTCTCGTAATAATAGTAGCTATGAGAGCTTTGAGAAACGGTACCCTGGCTTGGACATCTACCAGGATAACTAACGTCTTTTTCTTTGCTGTGACAGTATTAAAACAATAGAGTTAATTACGAATATGAACTACACTGTAAATATTGACTGGACGTCATGCTTGAGTGTATGACTGTATGAGTACATGCAGTGTTTACGGAACTGCGGGAAAGCGGAACCAGAAATATAGACGCGGTTGTCGTAAAATTAAAGAAGCAATTCCACGTCATGTGTTGTCTCTCGGTGGAGGTGCGCACGGTGCTATGTATCTGTCGTGATATGTCCCTAGGTTTTGTCACGAGGTAATCAGAGTGTTTGTCTTTGGGTTAAGCGACTGTTGTTCTCGCCCCTCGAGTCTCGAAGCTGTCAAAATCTCGCGCGATCTTGGCATATGGGGCTTTTGGGTTCGTGAGGGTTTGAGACGCACAGAGACAGATATGATAGTTCGTAGAGGGTATTTTTCTCACGCAAGTCTCAAGAGACGATTGACAATTTTGCATATTGAACAGCAAAGACCGTTTTAGCTTGATACGAAACATTTTCACTTATTTGAAACACATAAGCCATACATTGTACACAGACTATAATAACATAATAACTGCTTCCAAAACAGTTTAGACTGCTTCTATTTTCCATATCTTGAGACACATCACCATACATGCCATCCTCAGAGTCATCGCACGTATACTAGTAAAATAATCGCTGCTTCTAAACGATTTGAGTCTGCATCTAAAGTTAAAACCATTTAGACTCATTACAAACAATATTAGACTTTTCCATATTTTGAACTATACAGTATCTGAATTATTTGTTAATTGAAATAATTGCCAATAATGTATTATTTGGTAGCATGCATTATTACAACCAAGAACGAATGCACGTTGAAATATTGCATACATATAATAGCCAATTGTACAAGGAATTTACACATTTAGAAGTGTACACACTCTATAGCTTGTTAGGTCATACATCTGGACACTTGCATCGTACTTATTGTCCGTGTTTTACCTACATCAAACTACGAACTCAAGAGACGAACAGGTGTTTCTATATACATAGCCTGAATTCCTACGCACATGTGAGTCCACGTCTCATTACAGAAAAGTACATTTAGTTTTTGATTGATCATCGTAAAAAAGGAATTTGGGATCAAATTCTGTGACTTCTAATGCGCTGTATAGTTATGCAAATTACACTAACAATCATGACCATCCTGTGGAGAAAAAAAAAACGGGTGTCGAAAACGTGATCTGGGTAGATTCACATTAATTGGAAATAAAAATGTTTTCACTTTTCAATGTTCAATTAAATTGCACAGTGTTAGTTTATCAATTATCCCCGTTGAGCCCTTTTACAAGAAGTGTTTGAATGTCGGAGTCTCATACTTTGATGTTTTTTTCGCTTCTATTGACGATGCCACGCAGACGTTGATGGTGTGAAAGAGAACAGACAATTTTGTGTATACACAGGGTCTCTCTAGGCTGCCCCATCATGGGTGGTTCGATGAACAAGCTCACTCTAATGGCCTTTCCAGATTTACATGAAGAAAAGAGACACAATTGAATAACCGGAGCTATTTTGATACTCCGCCGTAAAACATAGTGCACACACTAGAAGAAAGAGAAATGGTCCGAGTTACTTTGATCCCGATTATTCTGATACTGAATGGTATGTTTTCAGTGCTAAAGCAAAGGCTTTAGTTCAGTATCGTAACGCGGCACCTGCACTCGACGTCTCAGTACTCGGAACGTGTCGGAACCCCATTCGGAGATTATCGGCCAAGGGGCGCACGCTCACAATGGCGGCGTGATACGGGTTAACACTCACGTGATATCTCGTACGTTTTTTTTTTATAGTTTGTGGAGTTGTAGATGTTCTTGCAAGGTTTCTCGACGGAGGAACGATGACGTGTATATAGGGTATTGTTTGTAATTGCTAAGTGTGTTTAATGTCTAGCGAAATGGAGAAATCGCACTCTTTGATGTAGCTGGTCACCGCTGGGCACTTGGTATATTCGGTCCGCATTCCTCGGGAGGAAGGGGCACAACTTCGTGCTTCTTTACATCTCGAAGGGGTCCGAGAGATTTCTCGTTCAGTAGAAAACGAGGAGAAAACTTATGGAAGCTCGGAAAGGCCGAGAACCAAGCAAAAGGTCAATGGCAGTGTCTTTCCAAGGTGATCTAAATGACACTATGTCTCGCTGTAACATTGTACAGACTCGACAATCGTCACCCCACCTTGGAAGTATCTCCTACCCATGAACTTCATTATGGCAACGGTGTTATAGGATTTAAACTTACACGATCAATTACATCGACTTAATCTTTGAAGTTGACAACTGCAAGACACGAATACATATATATACAGAGTCTAATCACATTCACTTTGGGTACAATCAGTAAAAATTCCGAAAACTGGCTTTGATATTGAACACGCACAACATAATTATATCATTTTTAAACACGCTTTATATACATATATACCAAATAAACAACCAACCAATATACATTTCATTTACTAGAATGTGTAGAAATGTATTCCCATGTCGCACCTGTGTGGAACTGTATACATATACATTATTCTAATTTCTCGACGGTATGTTTCGAAGGATTCAATAATAACATAATACAAATGGCATGCATGATTAAATAACTTATTGGTTCGCTAATAATCGTTTCAGTAAAGGATATTCATTTACATGCATTTGGACATAAAATATAAGTATTCACTGGAAAAATAATTCGCAGGATGCCACAGTATTGATTCGCCTAACATTCACGGAAGTAAATTCTCAGTTCAAACATACGATATTATATATACGTATTTTATTAGAAAAGAGAAATATTGAATGGCATATATTACACGGTCTATCTACACATAGATTATAATCTATGATCTACAACAACGTTGATTGCTCTTACCAAACGTACAAAGTGTATACGTACTTATGGCGAGTTTTCAAAAGTACATTTTTATTTAAATGATTGTTGTTCCTCACGAATACGGTACCACGAATACAGGGTACCCAGGTCTATAATTAACAATCCTGTTCCTGCTTGGAGCTTAACACTCAGACTAATGAAACTGGGCGAGAGGTGACCATTGAAGCTACTGACCATCGCTTGACCAGTGCATTATTTATAAACTGCCCACTCCTTTTATCTGCTCCAAGGTCACTGGAATTGACTCCGGACAATGCAAAGTTCGACATCTGTTCGAATTAAAGTGTAATTAAACTAACAGAAGGGCTGGATATGAAATAGAACTACTTTGATTGAAATATGGACCGTTTTAATTTTGGTACTTAAAAGTAATAGTTAAACAGTTTGTGCACAGCTGAATACTAGTGCATATTTTGCTTTTTTGAATTATGTATACGTAATTGTATTGCTTTCTGTATTAATTAATGTGGTTGGATATTTGTTATTTTAATAACTAATTGTTCATGGTTATATAGTAATTAGTATTCATTAGTATTTAGAAATAAATAACACCTTATTAGTATAAGAAATATATCCAATTAAATGTTCGAACATGCAGAAGGATGTAAAATAGCTAAATGAACGAATTAATTAATGCATGAATAACTAAATAAATAAACGAATTATTAAATGAATAAATGAAAAATAAATAAATAAATAAATAAACAAAATAACAACAACAATAAGTAAAAACACATATTGTTTTAAAAGTACAAACATAAACACATAAAACTAAAATAATAAAACTTCACATACATGACTCATATTACAACTGCGTAAGTAATATACGTTTACATATGTCCCTGGTTGGATATCGGTCGATTTGCACCGTCTGCTTGCCAATTACCAACTCAGACATACACTACAGTACTTGCAAGGGAAAATACATGCTTTTTGAGGCTTTTGTTTCCTCTAAATTCCATATTAACAACATTAATTAGAAATTAAATCACTGGAGCTCAAACATCTCTCTTAAAGGCAGACAGTCGGTTCTTTACATATGTTTGATGGGGAATTAATCCGCTGTAGTAGGACAGTGTTCTTGGTTGTAAATTAATATTGTCACGTTTATAAAAATACAAATAAAGAGATTTCCAACGAATGATGCGAAGCGGAATTGTATATGGCCATTATAGCTGTGCTGGAACACAAAACAATGTTTTATAACCGTGCATTCGTGATGTTTGATGATAGGAGCTAGTTTTCATATTTTTTCTGTGGTAATGATACGGTCTATGGACATTTATTACAATGATATTGCAATAAACATTTACCTAATTCGCATTACTGTCGAGCTGCGAGATGGAATTCAATATTTGGATGTAATACGATTCTAAAAAATGAGTACTTGAAATATAGTAACAATATTATTATTATTATTATTATACATTTATAAAGCGCAAATATCCAGAATAACTGCTCAAATGCGCTTATTAACACGGTAAACTGATATGTGCACTCAAATTATTTCTCAACTCCCTAGGGAGTATACAAGTGTACAATAAAACAATGTAGGAAATAAGTAACTGAATGCTAGGAAGGTATTTAAATATATCAATTTAATACATACCTACATGTACATGTACGGTATATACAGATATGCATACATATATACTTTACTATATCTATAGATAGACAGACAGACACACACACACACACACACACACACACACACACACACACACACACACACACACACACACACACACACACACACACATGCACTCGAGATTTATTTCAAAAGAAAAGTGTTGCCCAGACTTGCATTTGTAGGCGATTAAAGTGCTGTGTATTTATAAATGCACTGCATTACTCATTCGAGGACTCGCCGAAGGTCTTTTACAAATGATTCCACAAATTTCAGCTCCTTGGCCTTCAAACATTACGAGAGATGACGTTATATATAATGATGCTCTCGCGACGAGTCTCGCCAAAAAAGTAAAATAAGATTTTTTTAAAGTTCAGCGGTCTGACTGCTAAATTGAAATAATCAGTTCAGTGTAGCAATTAAAATTGCGTTTATATTTGCGAGTTTTCCGCCATAATATTTCTCCGAAGTTCTCGCGAAAATAAAATGACCAATATTAAATTAATTCAATATAATTTGTATACTTGCTCTGGTATTCACTGGAAACAAAGTCCACCCCTGTCCATATATTTGTTATCAGTAAAGCTACAATGGCCGTACAATGACACATTAACCGTAGAAAATGGACACAGAAGAAATCCAATTTCGAGACAAATTACTCCGGAGAGTATAGAATATGATTGTCAAGAGGCATCTAGATTGCCAGATGTGTGGTAAATACGTCAAACATGCCACAAGTTTGGGAGTCCTCGGTGGTAGCTATTGGAAACATGCGTGGTAAACTATCGTTGCTGCTCCGCGTCCACAGACAGACCAAGCATCTTCACTCTGATTAATGTTTCTGATGTCCACTGCAAGTTCTAAAGGGCATAACGCGTCTTTGTATATGCGTTAGAAATGAGATTGTTCTTAGATTACGGACACCTAAATCTTTTGTATGGAAATGGTCTTCTTCAGTCATCTTCTGAAAATTGCCTTAATGAAAGGTTATATAGTTAAGATTATTCCGGTTCGTACGAGGCGATTCAGGCTGTCATTAATGCGTATGTATGATACACTGTACAGGACAAATTTAACCTAATGACGCGTACTCTGCGACTTGGTGCACTAGCTCACATACTCGGAGGACATCGCCGAACAGATAGAAGTGAATCAGTACGTTTCATCTGACGTTCTTTATGTGCTAACGATTTATGCTGTCTATTTATTTCGCGATAATACGTCGCGTTAAAAGGTGATACCACATCACAACGTAATAAAGCTATAGGAGATATATAATATAAGCATGCATGCATCATAGATGAGAGCTTGTGTCGTGAGGAGATATATAGATAGGCCTTACTACCCAATAGTAAGTTAGGATTCCAATATGGTTGCATGTTGCATGTTTGAGAAAAGCAGAGGTATCTAACATTCATTGGCTAATCCAGGGTATCGTTTCACGGAGCTATCTAACCTACCACAAGATATATAAGCGCCCACATAGCAATCTCTTATACAATAACTACGTCAAGGGATGTAACTGTTGTTGGGGGAGTAAGTAAGTCAATTTTGACATCCACAAATTCTCGAATTACTAAATTTTAAATGCAGTTTAATCAGATTGGTCTTCATCCACCTTCCATTCAGCTACAAGAACAAATCGTTTGCACAAATACGTTAATATAAACAGCACGAACCATCGAATGTCATTGAATGTAACTGCAATCATTCATTTGTCTAGTAATTATATGCAGTCGGTACGGTAATTTGTGGCGATACACTAATCTGATATCCCGCCTGGACCTGCTACGGTCGTGCCGTGTATAGTATATATCTCGCTTGTATTGAATATCTCCAAACTCCAAACGAGGCCGAATTGCTGCGTGTTGTGGACATTGCTGCAGCATACAACCCTACTACGTTTGTTGTTGGTAATCTCCAGTATTGGTAATTCATTCATGGATACGAATCGAAAGTAGGCCCTATACTTAAAGGTGGTACTCGTTCCCTTGCAATGTTTGTAATGTGGATGACGGTCTTTACCAGAGACCATCTATGTCTCTGTCTTTACAAACCAATATCCCATGATATAGGCTAATCTTATTTTTATATACTTGTACCTCTCTTTAATATTATTGACACTGTCTCCAAAATAGGAAGTACCAATCGATGCCGCCGGGAAAGCTCCGATAAAACCGTACGGAAGTAAAAACAGAGGAGCTATAACGTGGTTGTTAACGTGGTTCTGTCGTGGCAAAATGGCGGTTACTTCCGGTTGAATCGACACACACCTGTTAGCGCGGTCTACCGTATGAAGAAATGGCCTGTGAGTTGAGATAGTGGTGGCCATACACAATAGTGCTCAACAATAATAAAATGAAATTGGATTGAATTGAGTTGAGATAATGGTGACCATACACGATACCAACAATTTCAAACCAAACAAAAAAAATATGAATTTGGAATAAAAATATCAAAACATTTACCTCTGCCTTTATGCTTAATATAATATCAAGTCAAGTCAAGTCAAGTCAAGTTTTATTCTCTATTCACCACCCACGGTGGTACACAAGCATAGGTATACAATACATCATATATACATAATAAAGTTACATAACACGTGATCAAGTGGGAGAATATATACCTACTACATATAAATAAGCATAGAATAATATGAATTGGAAGTACATTGAGTAAACATACAGTATGTTCATGTGCACGCATGTGTCCGGTCCGTGTGTGCTGGGCCTACGTGTATACAAAAACAATCAGCCAACGCTGCATATGTTCATTCTAATTCCAGTCACGTATTTCCGTCATCTTATGATCAATTTACGTAGCTTTCCGTCTCCCTCTTGTCCGTTGTCTCTGTTTTAATAGGTTCCTCTGCGGCCTTCCATCCCCATTTACACTCGCATTTCCTTCCTTAATTGTGAGTCTCTGTGGAGGTCTACACGTGAAAACGTCCCGTGTGCGCGAGCTGCAGTGTCGGAGACATGTCGTACAAATTGATCACGGACATTGAATGTATCCGGAAATAGTTCTATAACTCAGTTATATGTTATAATTTGGATGCGTTTTCCCCCCCCGCCAACACAAACCAAAACTCTAACGTTAAAATCGAATCATCGTGAGCATAGAATGAAGAAAATAATTTAGTATTAAAGGCATAAGTATAACAGATTAAGTTGTCGTTTTGGACAGACTTGGGAGTTTAAAATTCAAATTACATACGTATATACACTTAGCATACATATAATGGCTAAATTTTGTACTTCCAAATATATTTTTTACCGTTAGAATTCCATTGCAGTTTACAGTTCCAGTAAAACCTAAATACATCATGTAATAGGATCTCAAGTTCCTATAGTCTGCTGACTATGGTAATGGGGATAACTCTAATCATTGAACACGGTCAAGGTCATCATTCATGACCACTGGCACCAGTATGTACGAGACATATCTATATTAATAAATATTACATTTTGATAACTAGGAATGTAGAATAAGTGTGCCCGTTGTACGACGCTCAAGGTTGTAGGGCTACAATAGTTGTAACTGGGCTCCCGCCACAATAGTAAGCGTTGACGTTATGTACAATAGTTGTAGACTACAAGAGCGTCGTGCAACGGGCACCTGCTGGTTGTATACAATACTTGTGTAGTCAAAACAAATGTATTTATTTTTAGGTAAAACCTTGCTAGACCACTAGGTCAATGATCTGTGATACGGTAAGCCTGTGCGTTTTAAAGGTTAGAGGAAGTGTTATGAAACGCAATTTTTAAAGTCAACTGAAAGAGATCAACACACTGACATTATTATGATAAATTCTACATATTCTGTTTTCATGACGCCAAGTTAAAATTATGATCCAGATATTCTGAAATGACATGGCTACCATCATGATATAACATAAACACACTTTCAAGATATCAACACTTTCACAGTATTTAAGTAGACAAATGCGCATCAATGTTTGTTTGAACAAAGGTGGAAACCCTCCCGCTTTTTATTGCAAAATAACTCTTATCTGTGAACCAACATGGCGCCGTCGTTTATTTTGGACACAGACATTTGATAAAAAAAATGTAATCTTAGTAGCCAATTATATACATAAGAAGTAAATCGTAAAATTATGTACACATTTATGAAACGTTCATGTATCGATTGGTACATGTTTTATATATAGGCTACAGATGATATAGCCTACACGTAGTTTAGCAGAATACTCGTACATCACAAGCACTGCTGAGAAGGAAGCTTGCGAACTTTACGATAAGAGGTTGGACTAATATACAATATAATATCCCAGACTCTTACTTCTATAAACAAATAATAGCGGCCTCACACTAGCGATTTTCGTCGCCGATTTCCGTCGGGTTTCGGTCGTCTAGTGTGCGGTGCTCCAAATATCAGAACATG
>JAVCKZ010048827.1:0-18435 GCA_034780755.1 Lepetodrilus elevatus
ACCAATGATCAACACCACACATTGTAACTGCGCATGCGTCGGACAGAAAGTACAGAGAGAACAGCTAGAAAGGAGCAGCCCCTGGTACTGAATTGCATGTCCTCCCTTGCTATGCTTCAGCTTTGTATGAAAGTATGAAGGCGTGTGCCTGTATTTGGACATACAATTAAGTAAGGAATGACTTGTTTAATATTATTAGTTGATGTAACTAACTACGAAACGGTGCATAGTCTTGATCGTGCGCTATATTCAGCGGTAATACATCTCTATCTACTCAAAAGGAATGTGTCATTGTAGTGAATGAATGCTGTTAGAATTGAGCATGAATGTTGGTCTAAGCCTGCATAAACAGCCCTATGTTACTTACGCCGTGTTTGTTGTCCGTGTGTATCTCCCACGTGCAGTCATACGGGCGTGGCACCTGATAGGTAGGTGAGTCACCTCCCAGGAGGGGAGACGACAGCAGCCCGTCTGGGTGGGAGGGTGTAACCTCCAAGAACTCGCGACACACCGAAGGGGGACCACCTAAAGAAGACCGGAAGTGGATGAAGCTTGACCAGAAACTTGCTTGGACGTTAGACCATGAACATACATACATGGGACGACGCTGAGGACGTTAGACCATGAACATACATGAGGGTGACGGTGTGAATGATGTATGCACGTTTACCATACATGAGGGTGACGGTGTGAATGATGTATGCACGTTTACCATACATGAGGGTGACGGTGTGAATGGTGTATGCACAATTACCAAAGAAAATAAACATACCGGAAATAGGAAACGGAACATCATTGTAGTCATTCTTCATTAGTAATTTCTGAACATAATATCTTTATTATTTTATAGATTTGTTTTGATACCAGTTACAAAGGCCAATACATACTAAATTACAGAACCATCAATGTAGGATATGTTTCATATTGTTCCTATGCTTATTCAAAGGTCTCACCTGTACTGAAAACTGTGCCGTCGTTCTGAGCTGTAGAAAAAAAGGTATTAATACAAGTCTTTGATATACATATAAAACTATTTATGCGACTATTCTTTTGTCACTTTTCTTCTTCGACAATAAATCTTTTACAGTAAAAAGGGAATGATCCGATCTTCACACATAACAATTTATTCCTTTTAAGTATAATTGCACAAGTAACTTACTTGTATCTTTGACATAAGAGTAGATTGCCTTGAACCCTTCGTCCTGAATGAGATCGTCCGACTTGAACCTCATCCACAGGAAGCGCGAGGTGGAGGCTATGATTGGAGGGAACGTCTCCCCACAGAACCGCTGTATAAGGGGGGAGTAGGCGAAGGGGCCGTCTCGCACCTCCAGGAAGTCGTATTTGCAGTTTTCAGAGCTTTCTATCTTGAAGGTATCCCTGAAGTCCAGCTGTATTTTGAAGTTCATTGGGGCTGTGGAAGAGAATAAACGAGGGATGTCAATCTAGTGTTGACCAACTCGTAAATGTGGACACCATATCAGTTGGCCAGTGAAGCTTTGCCTTTATCCGGTAGAACCGGAAGTAGGTGTATTGAGTATTAGAGATTCGTTCAGACCTTAATGATATGTTACTTTGACGAGTTCCTAGTATACCAAATACAATGTTATTTGAATGAAATAATTTTGGTTCGTCGGTGTGTCCCATCAGAGACCATCGTCTCTGGTCCCATATAACAGTTTGGTGACAAGTTAGAACATTTCACTTTATCACATATTTAATTCTTCTAGGTTTGGACCATCCTCGAACCCCAGCGGTACTTAATTCCGTTCGTAGATCACTCCATGTTGTGACACAATCATGAAGTGAGTACTGAACGGAATTAAATAGGCTACCCCTGGGGTTCAAGGATGAGTTTGGACTTACAACAGAAATAAGAATAAAACACAATTAATATATTTAATATCTAACAAGAATAAACCCCTCGCACGCCAGGGGTACCTTTAATTACGTTCACACTTCAGTGCAGCGAGTCCTGAGCGTAATAGAGTATCCCTGGTGTGAGAGGATGGAATAAACCGAGCTTAGCAGATACATGCATTAAGCACAATCATGTATCAATATGGTACATATGTGACTCTCTTCCAAATTCCAATATTTAAAAAAAAGTTGCATTTCCTGGTCAAAGTACGCATTTAAATAAAAACATTCACTCAGTGACTCCGATGACGATCTTATCTGCAATAAATCAAAGTACGCGTGGAATTGCGGGATATTATTTTTGCAATGCGACACTAGTGACAGGATGAAAGATACTATTCGGGATCTCATCATCTCTCACGAGACTATCCCTACCCTCTTCCACTCAAATCTCGCGGTTTATCAGCCTCGCGGGAAACCGCTGGTCTCATAACAAACATTGAACGTAACGGTATACGCAATATGTGGAGCAGACGATAAGCCGTCTGAACATCGGCCACGGATGATTGGCAGCCCGAGTGACGGAAGTATTTGCAACTTGGTCCGACATCTTGCTGATAGCATCTCGCAGCTGTGCTAGAAGCTAATTTCATTTTTTGACGGCTTCAAAAATATCAAATGTTCATGGGTGTATTACCGGGTCTATTTCACCGTCTTGTTTGTAAGTGGTGAGTAGACGTTTCAACTTAATTAAAACTCTCGTTTACGACGTATTCTGTAAGAACAGTATGTTTTTTCCTAATTGAATACGAGTATGTTACTGTCCGATGTCTTACAAATCTACTCAGACAACGTCAATATTAACATTGAAGTAGACCTCTCCTAATTTCTAGTATTGCGCTATCTAAAACGCTCATGAGGAAAACCAATTTAGATAAGTTTTTACAACATGTAAACACCTAGGTCGAGTGAAACTATTTTCGTTTAAACTACTCGTCATGACATGTTAGCGGTTCCATATATAAATAACTAGATTCCCATGCTGTTTGCTTTTACACATACAACACTTCTAAAACTATACTGTTATATAAATACTCAGTTTAAATGCTTCATCCTATTCTAATACAACAGCAGACAGACACAGTAGACTTCCGCCCTAAAGGACAAGATTTAGACAGCAATAAACCCAAAGCGCCACTGTTATATGCATTACAAACGTGCTCTAATCTCAGATCACTTTGCTAGACTCCGTAGAGAGCGTACAATAAACTAAATAAATTTCTGCCATGTTATCGAAGAAGCTCAACCTTTTGGCAGCAGATTATCGGTCTCGTTTTTCAGGAATATATATGGAAACTATATGTCATTACTATTACTGACATTTACAAAGAGCAGGTTAAACGTTACCAGCCAATCAGAACGACCAGCCATAGGCTGTGGCACCAAAAGAAGTATTGCATAGAGCGTACACCTGTCAGAGAAATATTAATCTGCAACTAATGTACTGCTAAATTATACACGTTACACGTATGTTACAGGTCGGCTGTGGAGGTAATGATCTAGTAAGGTATGAAAACATACCATTTTATTGAGACAACTCGATAATTTGAACGCATTTTCGCTCTACTTACATAGTTGCATAAATATGGGAATTTGTATGTAAATATAGTTAGTTAATATAATTATACTTGACTTATTGCATATTTATGAAGCGCAATGCAGCATTATAACGATGGTATTAAGACAAGGTTTTTCATGTCAAGTTCAGGAATGTATTTCCTTCACATAAAGAACTTTTTTATCTTGTTTGTTCAGCGAACACATATATTACTATCCGTGGCTTAGTGGTATTACACATTTCCAGTAGGTTTTGGCATTCCTGAGATCGTTTGTATTGTGTTGAGAGTTACTAGACAGAAGCTATTTTAGACTCGGGGGAAAACAGTATGGAAGTAGGATGTCTGAACGAGAATACTCTCATTGAAGGTAGCTCAGTATATAGTGCCCAAGTTCCAGAATGTCACGACGTTGATGAAGAGACTGTGACAGACAATTAACTTCCTCTAACCCAAGGTTAATTACCCTCATAACATACTCTCTCCTAATGAAACCGCTCTGAAATAACGGTTAGCGTTATAACACGTTCTCCAGAGGTGACCATGCTCCCTACTGGACAAGCTGACTGACCTATCAGGAAATGTATAGCCATACGTTTCATACGAATCTTTTCGATTTTAATGATGTTTGACGTTATTTGAACATTTTCCACTTCTCCGACGGAAATATATTTTTTAAATGTCAAAAATCATTAAAAATCGAAAGTAGGCCTAACACGAACAGTCTTTGACAAGGAATAGAAAAAGACCCCGCTACAACTAACATGCTATTATTGCCACGTTGCTGCAACGCTATATTGTTTGACGGAAACTTGGCCGACCGATTTTGACGTTGTCAAACAAAACAACTCTATGTTCATCAGGCTCAGACCCCTTCACACACCAATTATAAAAAGACGTAAGATATTTTTAAAAATACGAGACCTGATATGTCATATGACACCTACTGACCTTCCAAGTATATGACGCAGTCGGTGTCGTTGTTGTAGTGGTTGGGGTAGCCGGGGGTGTAGAACTCCATCTTCTGGTAGTTGCCGTGGGTGAAGTTCCAGCACCTGGGGGACACGTTGTCGAACGTCATGGGCGGCGGGGATATTCTCAACTCCATGGGAACCAGCTCTGAGACTGGAACAAAGTAGGATTCGGTCAATATTACAACTTTTGGACAACGTAGTGGAGGACATAACTGGGTATGCGTTAATTGTTCCCGGAAGTACCAAGACTGGTTCTCTAAGCGCATCGCAGACACTGATATCATTTGGATTTAAAGAACGGACGAGATCCTCCAATTATCAATCTTTGCTACTTTGTCATTCCGGCGAAGGCGCCTTTCCAATAACTGGAAGGCTGACTGATTTACATATGTTACAAAGTTGCAATCTAGACTGCATATCCGTTTTAAGCAATATTTGTCATTGGGCAAAGGATACCTTTCTGTTTTAGTTTACCACTATATTATCCACAGTATGATTTTAAAAAGCTCGCTGAAGTCGGCAACAAAATGCCTTTTTAGTAAAAGGATAACATACTAGAATTATCTGTTATTCAGTAGGAAAAACAATTCACTACTGACATAGATAAACAACCATGAATACAGATCGACAGATATTTCATCTCAATCTATATTGTTCAACATTTGCCCAGCCGGTTTCAAATTGGATATGCAATGTATAGCCGAACCCCCAACTACAAATGCAAAATACACATAATGTGTGTTACAATCGTATAAACAGCTTAAGTTTTTTATTGACTTAAGTCAACAACAACAACTTTAATTATCAACCTATTTTGACCAAGTTTTCTGTATTTGGTTTAGTCAAACTTTATCGAATCCATGTCTAAAACTTCAGTCTAATCCAATAAAGAAAACTGTGTCAAAATGTGTCGCAAAGTTAGTGTTTTGCTGACTTAAGTCTTAAGCCGTTTATAGGATACCGCCCCAGATGTATGGTGAACATATCTAATTCTAATAACTCAATTCAAAATTGAATTTATTCGTATTATTGAAATCAATACACAACTATTTCATGTAACTGTCAAACTGACTGCATGTCAAAGTTGGCTCCGCTACATTTATATCATGTGAACACATGCAGGTTTTAGGAACATGACGCCATGTTTATTGCGTGTGATATGATACCATACATGATATTACACCGGACTTCCGTTACCGCTGTGACTCCCCAACAAACTTATCAACATGCAGATGCAGTCTAGCTGTTATATCTGTCTTCTGGGCTAGCCAAGGTACTGTGGGCTTGTCAAGTATCATTCAACATCCTAAAGACATGATGAAGTCGGTGAAGTATTTGAAAAACACGAATACATCATATAATTATATAGTCATATTTACAAACAAGAAAAAATGTTAAGAATCTCGAGAGTTCTATGATTAGAATCAACGCTTCTTCGGGAGGTTAAATTGATTTACAAGTAGCAAGAAGATAGTTTGAATCGTGAGTCAGATCTTCACATGGGTCCCCGTATCAAGGTAAGCGGAGTGATACACTCCCCTTATCTGTGGCCTAAACACAAAGAAAAACATACATCGAATTTAAGCCCGAACCCTTTTGACAGCATGTGGCTATCTTTACGACAATACTCAAATTGATGGATATTTACCATCACATGACGTCATGATCAGTTTGTACGGTGTGGAACTCTATTTGGCGTATGCCCGCCAGCGAAACGGCGAGATTTGAAGCACATAACGAGAGTTTGTGAAACTCTCTACACTTCTAACACCAGGTGTTCCCGCTCCGTGAGTGTTTATTCATCTGAGTAGAATCACAATTACAAGACGTATCTGTCTTAATTCCGCTGGAACTGATGTTTATACCAGCAACAGTCTCGCAGCATTCAAAGTTTGAAGCTTAAGTTTGCTTTGGAGGCAAGGAGAAGTGTTTGTGTACAGAAAAACGTAATCTTGCGGCAAAGAAGCCACGTTGAGATAATAAAATAGAGGTGATATTTACCCCCACCTCGCGCGGTGGGGAATGGGTGGCCGGCCACACGACCAACAGATGGCGCTCCAGCAACTCCTTGGCACACCTGAAGGAGATGGCGCTCTAACCTATACTGAACCAGTACGAGTTTCTGTCTAACGTTGAATGGAGATAAACAAGTCGCTTTTTCAGTAACACATGATCCCGCGAACACTTGACATGTATCCATGCATATGGCGAGAGCTCACTCTTACTTTAGATGATATCTCCATGGCAGCATAGGCACGGAATGCAATCAGATAGAACGTATGCTTAAATAAATCCATGTATCCCAAGCGGTGTCATACGTTATTCAAATCAGTACACAAAACCTAAACTTCTCAAGACTATGTTCAATTAATTATACTAGTGTCAGTCTAGATAGCGATCATTAGGTTCTACTTGTTCTGCTTAGAAACTACATGTCAGATACATTCTTTGATATATGTGAATGGTTTCTGTCAAAATCTCTAGATGTAGTTTAATCTTGTAATAATATTTATTTTAAGTTTCCAGCATCCATTAGTATTCGCATTTTACATGGAGTATGTATTTATTAATTTATTATCTATTTATTTATTTATTTAGCAAATAAAAATATATGTACATTTAGAATTGGAATACAAATGTTCAGGGCAAATATTATTTATTTATTTATTTAGCAGATAATAATATATGTAAATTTAGAATGGGAATACAAATGTTCCTGCAAATATTTGTCGAAACAGCTTTTTTAACGTAGTAACATAATAGCAACATTGGAGCGATTGGTTCATGCAGTTGATGGAAGCTTGTCCTATGATAGTGGGTTACATATGGCACTATTAGCAATCTGACCGATGTACACGGGGAAAGTGATAACATCATGATAATTACTGGGTATTCACAGGGAGGAAAACTAGGCAACATTTAACTGTGTATTTTGAAAGCTTATTCTGTATTGCGGAAGTGCGAGGTTAAAAGCATTACTTATAGATTGCATCCAATAGACATACGTCACCAGTCAGAACCGTCAGAGCGTGTGAACCTTTCCATACATTACCAGAGAAAGTCAAACTAGAACAGGAATCCCATACATTTTAAACTTTGAAAAACCTAGAACAATAGACTTCCCTTCTACAAATGTACTTTCCTTCAGAACATGTTTTTTATACAAATATTTTCAGAGCTAGTGGAGTGATAACGAGTTGCACAAGAAAAGATCACATGCTTAAAATCCTATTCGTTTCTTACGACTGAAACTGTATATTCTTGAAGACTGTCAAATACAACAGAACGTTTCCGGATTTTAACACAGCATCAACTTCCGTTACGTGGCTACTTGTCTACGGTATCAGGGTTCAATCTTCACCTCCCCCCACCGCCCTCCCCCACCCAACCACATTCACTCTGGTAAACGACGAGGCATCAAGTGCATACATTTTTTTTTATAACCATTCATCCCAGAAGGCAGGACAGAGGTCGTATAGCAACATTCACAATCTATCTGATCTAGAAAAGAAGAGGAATCGTTATTTTACGTCGTATATATGTGAATAACCAAATCAAAAGTTATAAGATGTGTTGGAATCGTTATTATATACTAGTGTGCTCCATTGTTCAATTTACAGTAATGTCTAGATTCATTTGAAGTCGATATTGTGTATATTTTATTCGATATTACATATTACATATTAAATATCTTCTTTAATATCCTTGCAATTTATATTATTACAATGCAATATGCAATGGTTTCACTTAGAACAATGTAAACAATCAAACTATAGTAGGGCCTACTACTATGCTGTTCGCTCCAAATAATATATTAGTCTAGTATGGAAGTATACAATCATTTCCTTGATGATTGGTCAAAATGGTTGAAAAAGTGTGGTCCAATAGCAATATCACTATATACGGGAATTTTCCATTACACCATAGATAATCGTCAGAATTATACTTAAAATACAAATAATTCAAAATGGCTACCTCCACATCCATTGCTATTACATTGTAAAACGGACATGCGCTGTGCATATAGTAGCCAGTGCCAAGGTAAACGTTGATGTTCCGTGGTGGGCGGGTGAACTTCAATACACAATTGTAATTAGTTTCTGAATGCTCATTTCATGGCTACTTTGTCTTTGAGAGGCTGCACGACTTGAACTGTATCTCACTATAGCACCAATGGTAACACGAAGGGCAACACGGACTGGACAGACCATGAAGTGTTTGATCAGAGGGAACACACAGCCACGAGTGTCCAGTAAAATCACTGAACGTTCACCATCGACCATCTCGTGTTGCCCTCTCGCACGTCCTGGTGCATTCATAACCGTATTGGCATGTCCGTGGGCGTACGGAGGGTGTGTGTGTGTGTTTATGCGTGTGTGTGTGTGTGTGTGTGTGTGTGTGCGTGCGTGCATGTGTGTGCGTGCATATGTGTGTGTGTGTTTTGTGCGTGCGTGCGTGTGTGTGTGTGTGTGCGCGCGCGTGCGTGCTTGCGCATATGTGGATCTTTACCGTTAGATGCCAGTCTCCGTTCAAGCACTCTGACAATTATATCTCTTCGTCTGGACAGGAGTAAGTACATTAGAGCCTCCACGGTACCATACATAATGATAGAGTTCCCAGTCCACGGTACCATAGAGTTCCCAGTCGTACATGAGCTGGTAGACAGTACAACAACTGACGAGTCCGTTGTCATGCTGCCATGTATGTTCTAAGTAGGGAAGCATCCAGCATAGAACGATGTATAGAGTTTCAAAATACTCATAGAATATAATTATATTTAAACAGAAGTAACAATTAGTCAATATTGCCTTTGAAAATATTGTAACTGATAAAGCTTCTGCTAATATTGTTCCTCAGCCCAGACATCCAACCCAAATACCCCGCCCTACCCCACCCTAGACTCCTATGTATACTTACACCCCACCCCCACACACGACTTAATATTTCCTATCCTAGAAAATATGTACCGGTACAGTCCTACATCTTAACAGGCTACAACAAGAAGAAACACCGGACCACGTTAGTAGGGTGTAACCGACACCAAGTTCCTGGCGTAGTAGTAGACACTGCCAGAACGTTATTCTACACATTTTTTTGGCCAAGATATCCTACATTCTGTATGCCTCGAATTACCGCATTGAGAACTATGTAACAATACACAGTGACAGCCACTATGCTATCCTGTATGCAGCAACATAAACCAATACACACCCTATTGTGTATGCAGTGTGTTATCATGGCCCCGTTATCATTGCAACCAAATGGTGACGGGGTATACGCATTCAACTATCGTGACTCCGTAGACACAAACTTAGAACACTTGGAAAAGTATATGGAGGCGTATTAGGGCCAAAGATCATTCCTTTGTATGCTAGAAATGTCAATCTTAACACAAGCAGAACAGTGTACGGATATTACAAGGCAACGATCCAACGGTAGTTGAGCTTGTGTGGGGAAAGGCCATTATATACGCTAACTTCAATGAGAATCACTCCTTAAATGCTAAAACATGTATCTTTCCTTTTAGCAGATTTGAATTTACACAAGTAAAGGAAATATTAGTAATACATTCTAATAATTAAACAATAATGTTCAAAGTATACTTCTTCAATTTACCTTGTATAATTGTGTACTTCCGGTATATGCATATTATGTTTATAATTCTACTTTCCTCATCCAAATTATTTCCGTGTTATTATATACCGGGTAATTAATGTAGTTTTTAACATGTCCTTTTTATAAAAGGTTCGTATTATGCCCAAGTCGCACTTGTAGATAACGTCAGACTTGCCCGTGCGGTCCTCCATTACCCTGTCAGTTACTGTCCCTGCCTCCACACGAGCAGGATTACACTTGAAAGTAACCCTTGTCTAAACTGTAACGCACGGAGGAAGTGATTCAATAGACAATCTCTATAATTGTCTAAGTCTATTTGTTTTCACTGATAAGACGGCCAGACGTGTGCTTTGAACTTGGCTACAGTTTTATGGCGCAAAATGTACTTGCACGAAGCTGGAACAACATTCAAAAGGTGCATACTGCTAGTTTAGAGTACAAGTGTTATACTAACATATCCTTGGGCTAAGTTGTTGTCTGATTCTCCCGATACAATCATACAGCAATACTGGTGTGCCAAGTACGTTTTGAAGATGCTATCTGGTACTTCTGAGAGTAAGTTAGAGGTACGATTGTACCGCGAGGTTTCTAATCTGATTTTGAGGGCGAGAGACTATACGATTGTAACGTATCGTCTATATCTCCACACCAGGGTGTAATGCTACAGTAACAGTGTCTACTTGGCACGTTGTCACGATGTCAACTGTTATGACAGTGGCGTAGATGAACCTCAACAAACAAAATAAACCAACCTAATAAAAATAGTCGTTAGGAAGCTATCATATACTAGCATACCTTTCCCTGCGCGTGTCTGTTCCCATGGCTGCACAAGAACTGCAATCAAACTGACCAATCCTGAAACACAGAGAGGAAAAACAAGGTTATAATTAAGACGTCTCCCGTAGGTTCACATTATTACTGGAATAGCCAGCCTTGGTTTGCAGAGCTTGCCGCATCCGATAAAACGTGGCAGGTACTTATATTGTACACACACACGTATCACCAGTATAAAGTAGGGAAACATATTTCACAAACAACCTATGTCTTAAGCACTTGAGCTCTAGCTGCAATCTAATACAATTTGTTATTGATAAATAAATACTAGTCTATGCATTGTATATTGTGCGTTTCTCTATCAAACAAGACTTATTGAGAAGAGCTGGGAGAGTTTACTGCAAGGAGAAAGCTAAACAAGGAAAGTAAAACAAACACAGAGTTAAGACATCAGGGCTATCATGGCTTTATGCACACGACCCAGAGAACAGTAGAAGCGTGTTAACATGAAAGAGAAGCCTCGCTACAGAGGAAAGGGTCCGGACTGTCACTGTGAATCAGCCTCCCTGTGTTTGCACCCTCACACATGGCCATCTGCCCTCCCTGTCAGCAGTGGGGTGCAGCCTACTGCTGACTTGTGTTCTCGTACGCCGTGCCATAAAGCAGTAAACTGACTCTTACAATTTGCTCTCTGGCAGTTAACAAATCTACGAGGGCCGTCTACTCGAAACACTTCCAATAAACTCCGCTGTAGGTTTCATCAATAAAAGGAGGCGCAGCGGTCTGAGGTAACGCGCGAGATTGTGAACTTTATATGGGGGTCTAACATCAACACCGATGTAATGGCGGCCTGTTTACATGTCAAACAAGTCTGATGGTCAAAACATTCCCGACCGCTCTGGGTTGGACCAACACCCCGGCCATAACAACGGTACGGGGGAACTAGATGTTGGCATTATCACAAGGGCAAGAAGAAATGTCAGCGCCTCGAATGAGATCCAGTTACGTGTAGTTGGTTCTCATTCCTTAAAGCCACTGTCCATCTTAAACCCATTCCGGACAACATGGTCCAGCTTGTGTAACGCTATAACAGTAAGGGTCAATACGTCATCAGAATGGACATAGCTGACCGTCATTAATTGGTGGAGTTCTCCGACGCTTCAGGTCCTCGGTCACGGTGATATCTGGCAACCAGACCTTGCAGTAACAGTGCCTATGAACCCTCACATATCTAACATCCAAATGTTGTATTTACTTATTCTCTTCCAGTTCTCCTAGGAGCGCCGTCATTCACAGAGGTAATGCAATACTGTGTAATGTGTAAGCTCACTGCTTCCTCATTGAAAACCCACATAGAATACAGAGATGATTGACAGAGAATGGCGTATGAGAACAGCTATAGCCATTGCAACAGAACCCTCATTAACATAACCTAATAAATATTATATTCTATCAGCAGACCAAATTAATGTTCTACAAAGATACAAATCACTGAAATTAAAATGTTTTACGATACGTCTTAGAGGAAAATGTGGCGTCTTCACACAAAAACTGCATGCAATAAATGAGCATAGATATTCCTCTAGCCGTATCAATATCAATGTATATTCGAACTAGCTAAGATAGTTACGTTGTAGTTATCTAGTTATAAGCATATCCGAACACATGCTTGACTTGAATTGAAGATAAATGATATACCAAACTTTAAATAACATTTTATCGCTTGCAAGCGCTTACTTTTATTGCACGCGGAAGGTTGAGGAAATTGCTTGATACTTCGCATTCTTTGTATCCGGGTCTCGGCGCCCTCTTGATACACGATCTTGTTTCAGTACTAACATATCTGATTTTATCGTAAAACAACAAACCTACACGGACACCTGCCCTGTGGTCTAGCCTGTAGCATCTGGTAGTCAGAGAAGACAGAAACTCTCGTAGTCAGAGAAGACAGAAGCTCTGGTGGCCAGAGAAGACAGAACATCTGCAGAGAAGACAGAACATCTGCAGAGAAGCCAGAATATCTGCAGAGAAGACAGAACATCTGCAGATAAGTCATAACCTCTGCCTCTGGTATAGCCAGAGAAGACAGAACATATGGTGGCCAGAGAAGACAGAACATCTGCAGAGAAGACAGAACCTCTGCCTCTGGTAGCCAGAGAACACAGAACATCTGCAGAGAAGTCAAAAGCTTTGGTAGCCAGAGAAGACAGCTATAGTAGTCAGAGAAACCCGACTCACGCTGCACAGTACCTAGCCGCCACCAAGCGGACTTCTCCGGGCTAAAACTCGGAAAACACTTACTGGAAATTGACAGCTATTGAAAAGGAAACAGGTTATGTAAAGCATAAGTGTTCAAAATGAGTTGTTGTTTCGTCAGAGTAGGCATTTAGCTGCTGCCGGTAAAGTATGAGAGCTGTGTTGATGTTAGACCTGGCCCCTGGTTTCACCACCATGTGCGCCCTCTTGTGGTTGTGTGTGTGGCGAGTAAACACAGGAATGGCAGGACGGGTCAACCGGTGTTGAGCACACGCGCGAGACATATTGAAACCACCCCTCTTCCCCAAGTTGGCCTTAATTACTACCTCCGCCACCAGTGTCCATCAATTCGCTTGTTCCAAGCCCATTCCCTTCTCACAATCTACACAGATCATGATCATACACCCAACACCTTCAGATGCAAAGATTGCGTATACTTTGAATTAATTCATGAAATAGAGTCTGATATGAAACCAAAGAGCATAGTTATCCAACATTAACAGTATCTGTTATGATATATAGGCCTACACGTCATAGGCACGTCATTATAGATCAAATATATCATACGTACATCAATTCCGCCGATTTATGGTATTATTCCATCTATGAAACAAGCTCTATACATGTAATACAAGCTCTATACATGTAATACATCTATACATGTAATACAAGAATCACTGAACAGCTTTAGCCTATTGTTCCCCAGAACTTTAGACTTCACTGTTCTCGGGCAAACCTATTTGTGCAAGAGTAATGTCTATAACACAGACTAGCATACAATCCACATCGTTTTCCCATTTGAAAAGTCACTGTTTGTATGCTTTGTATTATTAATAGAACAGTAGACACGTTATTTCAGTGTTAAGCGAATAGGTATTTCAGAGGAAATGGATATTTGGGATGCTTCAGGAATATTAGTGCTTTAGTGCTCTAGCTATAGTATAGAGTCGTGCTCATAGTTGCGTAAGGTAGACATAAATGTACGGGACAGACAATGGTAAACCATGTTTTTGATGATTATTGCTCTACCATAATTGTTTCTATAACGGGTTTATGATAAGCTTATGTATTCGTTACCAATCACTGCCCGTTATGTTCCCAATACTTGTAATGTTATGCACAACACTACAGTGTACGTTCCCAACTATTGCATATGCTACTAAATGTTCACGTATTCATATGTGTACATTGTATTACATGTATAGGCTACACATACACTTTCCAACTCATTCAGTTTAGTCTACCTACTTAAGTAGGCAGCCACATTGGTGACCTTTGGACCCCGAGCCATCACGCATCAGAGTATCCTGAGTGCAAACTTTGCTGTTCACTCCAGGGCACCGGAGCTTGTATATGGACTTACATCATTGCTTTGAGGGTAAAACACGTTTACTGCACGAGAAAGCAGCTTCAAAGATGGCATTATGAATCAGTAAATAACATGCATTCCTCATGATTCTTTGCTTGACGGAGATGGAGGCGCGCAGCAACACTGGTTTCCGTCTGGCTGTGGTTGTATGTTAAACCAGTGACAGGTCGATATGGAAGGGGCCACGCGCCATCAACTTTTATTTGCGTATAACAATCTTAAACCCGCGAACAACTGTGATGATCAAAGGAAAATGTGTTTCCGAGATGTGTGAGGCATTTTATAGATGCATTACATGAAGTGTAATGTGATAGGGATTCTCGTTTCCTTGGCATGTTTTTGTAGTGTCTGATCCTTCTAATTTATCCGAATTTATTTGATATCGCACCTGGCTTCACCTGTAAAGTTCACATAATTTGGCTGCATTCGCGGAATCTTGTTTGAACCAGGACGTTTCCTTGTTAAATTAATTGGAATGTTTTCATACGTCAATGAAGTTTGGCATATTGCAAACTCACGTTTCATATTCAATTTGTGGAGGAGATTGCGAATTACTGCCACCTGAACTATTTATGTAGACGGTGATCTTGAACATATTGGTTTTAATCAGCTACAGTGATGCGCATATTTGTTTCTATTTACCTGGCCACAGACAACCGGTGTTCGGAATGAAAGGTGCGTACTTTTAGCCCAGAGGAAGCGATGCCAGAGAATATACCGTATTTCCTTCAATCATACTTCTATTGTTCCACTGCCGCAGCCCTGAAAGCTGGCTTATATTATATACTAGTAGCTGGGATAGGTATACAGACTACAGTATATCACAGCAGAACAATATAGGCTACGTCGAAGATCATTTTTCGGACGCCTCGAGGAAGCTAGTAGGAAATCTATGCATTGGGTGTCCTGAGACCGAGATTACGAAACTTTCTGAGTATGTTTTTGTGCTAAACTCACGTGCTATGCTAAAAAACATGACGTTTTATGAACAAAATTCTGAGTTGAGTATGAAATCGTAGTTTTGTAATCTCGGGGCCTTGTAGAAAAAGGATACTTTATATGTACGCATTGCTCGTTCCAATTAGATTTCCAGATCTACTTGTATATGTTCGTTCTGTCAAAGAATTAAGTTAAATTTGAACGTAATAATTATGTTGATAATTAGTGGGAACAGATGGATGAAGATGGTACTTGCGTAGTGACATGAAATGTAAACCATAGTTTTTGGCAAATATTCGTTTGATAATTCAATAGGCCATTTAGCTGTGAGTGTATGCTTTTAAAATACATAAATCTGCCTCTTTTACCAAAGTACTATATCAATACTAAGCATGTATTTACATTGCATCTTATATAATAGTCATTATATTACTGGAACAAAGTCCCGTTAGACGTAACTGGTCAGACCGACTTTTTCTTCGCGACTCGACGCTTAGAAACTGAAATACGGTAGATGGCGCATGCATCTGGCATGTATTACTACGCCCGACTACTGAGTGGAGCGGCTGATCACTCCGCCCAGGCATGTGAGCCAGTCTGTGATGTTAGGCTTTTATTGACTAAAATCATTTACGTATTACTTAACTTGCTAGATAAGATAAGTTGGTTTATCTTGGGCGCATTTGGATATCCTTGTATGAGATCAGAAACATGTGGAGTAAGTCCGACCTGTCAGACTTACTTATTAGAAGTCAGGTACACACATACAGCGCTTCCTATAATCCCATCCGCATGTCCTGAGTATATCTACAGGTCCAGCACTGGGAACAAGGAAAGACACGTGCGCCATACGCCATAACATTTACACATTTTGTTTTTTCACAACGGAAATTTATTCCATTTTAAAAAAGTGGATACTTGTGATTCTAGAAAACCGAGGGCATGTTGGTACTCAGTGCACAGTTTTGGTTGGTATTTCATTGGCTAACACTCTTTTAAATACGTAAAGATAAATATAAGTAATAAATCAACACATATACAGATCGCGTAGCATGTTTAGGACGCCACAGGTGTACCCAGACGTTTCAGGTGTACCCAGCACTCATCAATGCATGAACACAGCGAACTTGTCTAAGACTATCGTTCATGACCGATATTCTTTGGCGTTTCTGTACATAGAAGATCCAAAAGAACATCTTTACTAGAAATTACAAGTCGTAACGAATGCGACCATAAATTCTAACGCTTCCCTCGAAATATCGTTCGTTCGCCAATGTAAACTTTTAAGTAATGTAATTTATGTATCACCAGGTGGCGCACACACGTGCGAAGACCTTCAGGATTCTACACGTACCAAGAAACTATCTGCCTCGAAACTATTCGTAATAGGGAGGAATGACGGACCAATTGCCGTTATTTCTAGACAATAAATACGTTTCCGCTTGCTTGTGTTGGTGTCGTGAACTTTACATAATGTTCTGTCCACTCCAATTCAGAAATCTCCCCAGGGGGCCCAGAGATAAATCCCGAGGGAATATGCAAAACTTTCCATTTCTGGGGATTCTATAAACAGTGAAGTGGTCTCAGACAGAAAGTGGAAACTGAGGAATGTTATGATAACGTGCTAATTGTTATGACAGAATGCAATTGTTTTCGTTTATCTTGTTTTGCTTGGTGTTCTTCCCATTGTAAATCAATGGTTTTTGTGTACATGTACATCAACACACGAGCTTCATATAGACATCGCCGTCCTCTTATCATCCATTGTATTCTTAGTAACTATCAATCATTAGTGCAACGTTTACTGAGGGCCCTTCTTTCTTCCTTTAAATCACTTTTAGATTCAGCTCAGATTAAAGATGTATTGAAAATTTTGAATTTTCTTTTGTACATAAATATATTATATTTGACTCTCATTTTCCTATAAGAAAGAAAATAAGTTCCATGTTTACTTTCCATTTGACTTGATTCCTCATCAATATATTTGTAATTACCCAGTTCACATCCAAAGTAAATGATTACAATATATCTATATACACAAACAGACACAGAAAGGCACATTGTACAAATATGCCTTGCTATGAAACCCAAACCAATACTCGACATCCGAAACCTAACCTTAAACTTTCGAGTTTTTCTAAGGAATCTCTTTGATATTTATAATAGAATATATCCGTTACCTATGCACTGTAAAAACAAACGCTTAGTTTCCGAGCTAATGAAGATAGGGCTGATCAGGAACCGTGTTCCTGTTGAACTTGGCCATCCTGTAACCAGCTGTGCGCAGTCTGTTGCGCAGACGGTTTTAAAATATACACCGATCCATTCAGACTTACATTACACCCCTGACAGGCCACAATACCTGTAGCAAACCATAGACGTAAACCATATCCGTTATTATGTACAGTATGCCTAGTATTCGTAGCCAGACCACCATTGTTAATTACCGACACACCTGACGTCATGCGGGTATTTAAAAGTGAAACGTAATTACTGTATACGGTGACTTTAATTAAGATTTTCGGTTGTGAACTATAGTTGCATCTGTACGTGAATTTGACGCAGCGTGTAACGAGTAATTCAATAAGATGAAGTTAGTTTGCACCTCATAAAAATAATAGAATGTTACTTTGTAATTACAAATGCCAATGAAAAATGCAGTACGTATATTTATCAGAACTATATTAAAACGTAGACATATATTGTGCAATGCCATCATAGTCCTGCATGCTATCATTATGTATTGTTTAAAAAAATACTAATTCCGTCAGCGGAACATGTATCCTCTACCCTACAGCTCGTAGAATTGCAGTGCCTTCATTCATGAATGAAAACAAAATTAGAGTGGAACACGTTGAAGGCAGAGGACTCCAAATTTGATTCCAATGAACACGCATACACACACACTTTCTCGCTTTTCTCCCTCCACTCTCTCTCGATCATCCTCCCTCCATCCCCCTCTCTCCCCTCTCTCTCTCTCTCTCTCTCTCTCTCTCTCTCTCTCTCGCTCTCGCTCTCTCTCTCTCTCTCT